>JAJOZX010000249.1:0-45000 GCA_023014485.1 Bathynomus jamesi
ATTTTTATAATAATATAATAGTATAATTATCCCTTTTGTGTTCATTTAAACCAAACACAAACATTTACAAAGATTATTGAGGCAGGTTAAGTGAACCTCTAATTTCTTTGGCTTTGAAGAGCGTATCGACTCGCGTTCTGCATTTAAGTTTCTCATATTATTTCGGCTTCGCATCATCGTCAATGGCTTTAATAATAGCTATTTCGGTCTGTCCTTTAAGAACCAAAGACGCAATGAACATGTTGACGTCTATTTTAACGTATTTTGCACATTGCATGAAACTAAACCAAAATTTGAAATCTCAATGGAGAAGGTTCCATAATACACATAAATTTTATTTGTTTTAAATGATATACGAAAGCAGTCAATATTGGCGGGAAATAAAGTTTACATCGACGTTTTTTAAAATCTTTAAAAATATTTAATTATTTGTAGATGGTTGTATAAAACAAAATGACATAATTGTAGTTTGGAAAATCCTCATAACCAATTGTTATTTCACTGCAAAAGTTCTCATGTAGACTTCTAAAGTTCCAGTCGCCGATAAAAAGTTATCGAAGAAAGAATCTTTGGAAAATATCTTGTAAATTTAAAAAATCTGAGAATTTATCATAAATATTGAAGAAAAGGTCTTCTGCAACACCTTCCACAACTTCCACCCCATTTTTCCGTTTTAATAACAGCAGGAAGCGAGTGATGGTGAACGTGCTCGTTACTCTTTTCGTGAAACGTGCATCTGTAGAAGAGCGGTTTATTCACTACTAACCAATGTATTGTGTATACACAATGCAAAGGAAAAACAAACACTATTCTATATATATTGATTCAATAAATCTGTTATTCATTATTGACTTTTATCATCAAATCATAAACAATGAAAAAAAAATCGAAGGTGTCTATTTACTTTTGTCAACCCTCTTTAAGTGTATGAACCAGTCACATTCATCAATACTATCTTAAACTAATCTATAACCCAAAAGACATTGTGCGTGGAAATAACCTTCTATTTGAGGTACTTATACGTAGAGGAAGTAAAAGGGGAGAGTGACGACACTCCCTGACTTAAGGTTTTCAAAAATGGTTATTCCCTGAACATAAAATAATTTAAAAAAAAAATTACTAATTGGTATTATATCTTTATTTTCTTTGGACATTTTATTCCTTTATCTGACTAATAAAATCTAAAAAGCAAAATCCCAATCATTATTAATGTTAATTTTTTATATGTTTTAAGTATTTCGTTTCTAGGTGAATCTTTTTCCAAAACTGTACAAAGATGATGCTACATAAGTAATAAGTGAATACAAGGTTTATATTGCAATAAACAGTTGATCTATTTCGGACTTTCGCTTAAACCTAAAATTTTTTACAAATAGTTAACATTCATGAAAGTAATTCTTTATGGAAACAAATTGTCGTCATATTTCATTTTATTTCTGCACTTACACTTTATCTTTTGTAGATGCTTCTGTTTAAATATACGAAGCAAAAATAAATTTTATTCTCGTAATTAATCGTATTAATCTTTTTTTTTTCTAATATTTATTTTATCTTTTAACATTTTATCTAAAAAACATTTTTCGTTGGTTCATATTATGCAATTATAATATATATATATAACTTATATATATATATATATATATATATATATTATATATATATATATTATATATATTTACCATGAAAATATGTTGTACATAAAAATGTAGAAATTTCAAATTCACATCTTTCCTTTTAAAAAAATTGTAAGTTCCGCCCACAAGTTTCTTGGAAATGTGACGTCGTTGAAAACAAATGTTCTATTATATGAGACGTTGAAATCGGAGGCACAATCATTCCAGAGCGAATTATCTTCGTTGAAGCAACTTGGTAAGGAAATTTAGATTTTAAATAAGAGTTTCTGCTCTTATTATACAGTAGTACGTGTTTAGTGCATGTTTTGCTTAATATTCCTATAATTTTATCTTAAAGGTTAATAAACAACTACTTATGAATGAATATTAAACTGGGTGATCAAATTAAAAGTGTGCAGTGTAAAATACATGACAAGTTTACAGTGCACACATTTAAGTTCATCACCTTGTCGAAAGTCGTCTTTGAACATGAATTCCTATTATAATTCCAAAGTTAGACTAGAAATTCTGATTTTGTATTCATACTGTTGTAATAATGTTACATATATATATATATATGAGGCATTGCGAGTATGAGGGCAAACTCGCCAACTCAGTTTTGAGACAGACGTGTTTAAGTTTGTGACTATTGTATACGAGAGGCACATTTCGCAAATACGCGCATTGAAGATACTGTAACTACATTTTGAGAATATGATGCGGGTATTTGGCTATGCCAAGTTTTTTGTGGATTGGGTGAGAGTTGAACAATTCATTCGTGAACACTCGGAAAATCGTCATTGTAGCAAGTTCGCCTCTCGTACTCGCGACCGCTCATATATATATATATATATATGCAGTAAAATCACAGAATAACACGTGATCTTATTAATAAGCAAACAACCACAGGGAAAAGGAAAAAAAACACGAAATCCGAGCGCTTTCGTGATATAACATCTTCAGGGAAAAACAAGTAATGTTTTTCCCCGAAGATGTGAATATATCACGAAAGCGCTCGGATTTCGTGTTTCTTTTTCCTTTTCCCTGTGGTTGTTCGCTTATATATATATATATAGGGACGGCGGGGAAGCCGGGTTAAATCCCCGGGCCCGGACCTCTAAAGGGGCCCGGAAAGAGGGGGAATGAAATCTAAAATATTAATAAAGCAATTGATTAAATAACAGAAAGGAAATATAATTAATGAACATACATTTCATAGAGCTTATCATAGTCAAATTGAAACAGATAAAATATTATCTGCGGTCCACCAATGCCCAAGACCGACTGACAGATCTGGGACCCATTGTAATTGAAAGCCAGTTCGCCATACTTTAAATTTCATCAGAATCATTTACCACCTTGCTAGAGAGAAGGCAAAGAAAGTACACTTCTAATTATGAAAATCTTGCAGTAAACAATTGTCTTGCCTGCATGGACTGCTCTACATTTGTAAATTGTATGGTGATAGAATTAATATAATTGATTCGAAAAATAAAATGGTCATTTTCTTCCGAGTTGTTTATTCATACTGGATGTTTTGAATAGTCACTTGGACATATAATCAGTTTGCTTGTTATGTACATAAAAAAACATTCATAATAAAATACTGAGTAAACAGGGGGGCCCATATACCAATCCTTCCCCGGGGCAGCTCTCGCCGGCCCTGTATATATATTAAATGGAATCCTTATTTTCAAGAGAGTTAAGTAGAAGAAATGAAAATGGTCGTCCTCGGGCGCCATCTGTTGGTCGGAATTTTTTTCTGCTTTTTCTTCCTTCTGCCGTCGGAAGCACAGAGTCCAAGTGAGTAGCAAATGATTTTTTCCTTTCAGTTTTACTCCGTTTCCCAGGTTCACGACCTCCTCTGAAACTCTTGTCCCGAGAATTTAATCCTTTAATTCCATTTTGCAGTCTCTCCTGCTCACTTTGGACAGTGTCCACCAATTTTAAACACCTTTTGCAAAGCACCTACGCCGACGCTAGATGAGATCCTTATCACACCTTTTAGGGTAAGCTTATAATCTTTCAAAATTTCTAATTGTTATTCATTAAATGAAATCGATAAAAGCGAGTTGTAGACAATGATTCCTAATGAGGTTTTTTTCTCTTTGTAATAGCGGTGCACGCACGATTTCAACTGCAGACGCAACGAAAAATGCTGCAGAGACAATTGCCTCCCAATATCAGTTTGCAGGGTAACCATAACATAATTCTGAGTTAATTTATTCATGTTTAAGTTTTTTATTGATTCCGTTCAAATAATAAATAATAATTGTAATAAATAATAAATGTTATAATTATCCTTTCTTGTGTTCCTTTTATCCAACCTTTACCAACATTTACAAAGATGAATTGAAGCAGGTACAGTGAACCCTGATTTTCCTTATCTTTGAATAGCTTTAATAATAGCTATTTTCGGATCTCTTTTAAACTATTCCCCCCCCCCCCCCCCCCAGTTTCAGAGAAGGGGAAAAGTTTAAAAGGTCAATATTACGGGGAGATAATTTAACAGGTTTTACTTGTCTTCTTTACATAATAGTAATATGTATATAAGATACATAACTTGAAAATTTCTATTATATTCTATCATATTTCCGGTTTATATAGAACCATTATTTACATAGGATAAAATTTGAATGCCCGATTAGGTCAACTGTACGTCCTAAACGATAGGTTAGGTTTAGTCGTGATATTTTCGTTAAAAATAACGCAAATATCACGACTAAACCTAACCAATCGTCAAGGGCGTACAGTTGACCTAACCGGCATTCAAATTTTATCCTATGTAAATAATGGTTCTCTATTTATTATATGTTCGCAATAAATAATAAATTTGTTGTTATTATTTTCTTATCTCATTTTGGTTAATTTGCAGAGTTTAAACTTTGGTGGGGATATAGGCGAGAAGAACAACATTTGGGTGGTGATTGTTGAAAAGAGTATGTTGGGGGGAAAATAGTTTAAAAGATCCCTAGTTTTCTCTGTCTTTTAATGTAACGAAAGACGCAATGAACATACTGAGGTCTATTTTAACTTACCGTATTTCCCGGCGTATAACGCGCACCCTAATTTTGAAGAGAAAATTATTTTGAAGAGAAAATTTAGGAAAATAAAATTTAGGAAAAAATATACCTCCTACCTCACTTCACATGTACAATTTTAACGAGTTAATTTTAACGCAGGGTGATTTTTGGAGTATTTTGGGGGAAAAAAAGTGCGTGTTATACGCCGGGAAATACGGTAATTTGCACATTCCATTCAACTGAACAAAAAAATTTGAAATTGCAACTGAGAAGATTCCATAATACATATAAATTTTAGGATCACCTGAAGATCAGGGCCCCCAGCCTTCTTTAATTAGCTTTATAAGGCTAACTAACGAAAATATCACGACTTCACCTAACCAATCGTCAAGGGCGTACAGTTGACCTAACGACTGGTTAAGTCATGATATTTTCGTTAGTTAGCCTTATAAGGGTAACTAAAGAAGGCTAGGGGCCATGATCTTCAGGTGATCCATTTTGTTTCAAATGTTATGCAAAGGCAGTCAATATACGCGAGAAATAAAGTTTACAGGGACGTTTTGAAAGCTTTAAAAAATATTTATTTATTCTTAGATGTAGCTTTTCCTGAGGAGTGTAACTCACTTCGATATCAGCCATTGTAAAATATCACCCGCAACAAAAAAAAAAAAAGTCCCAAAACAAGACATTAATTTCAACATTTGTTTTAGTTAAAATGTATTATTTTTGTAAACTTAATTTAAAATAAATTTTCGTATGAGGCCAGACTTATGGGACACCCTGTATATTAGAGTCTTTATTTAACTGGAAGAAATCAAAATGATCGTCGGCGAACGCCAATAAGGATCTTTTCCAAATGGACGACCCCATGGGATTTAGCTGAAAATTTGCATCCTAATAAATTTTTATATTTTAATAACGAAAATGACATTATTTTCCTGGAGAAATATGCGCAACATCCGAAAAAATTGCATTTATATGCGCACTAGTTTGCATGGCGCATGACCGTTATCTAAATTATGTAGTTATGTAGTGGTTTTTACAAAATAAAACGCAGATAATATCCTTTATTTATTAAAATTTGCGATATTTAATAATATTTTAATAAATAAATCTTCATTTGCGTACCTTTTTCTCCATACGAACTCGCATAAACAGTAATTTTTGTTGTTAATTAATGTTTATTTGTTGCCTGCTTAGACCTAGTTTAGTCTGAATATTATTGTTGTAGTGTGAGCATATGATAATACAGTTCTGTGATCTATCTACTTGCGAGTTGCCCCGTCAATTGAATGCCCAGTTAGGTCAGTTGAATGCCAGGTTAGGTCAACTGAATGGCCGGTTAGGTCAACTGTACGCCCTTGACGATTGGTTAGGTTGTCATGATATTTTCGTTAGTTTTAACGAAAATGCCACTACTTAACCTAACCAATCGTCAATGGCGTACAGTTGACCTAACCGGCCATTCAATTGACCTAACCGGGCATTCAATTAACCGGTGGCCACACAGCAATCTCGTATCCGGCCGTCATGAGCGGTGTAAACTAGATAACGGTCATGCGCCATGCAAACTAGTGCGCGTATAAATGCAATTTTTTTCGTATGTTGCGCATATTTCTCCCGGAAAATAATGTCATTTTCGTTATTAGAATATAAAAATTTATTAGTATACAAATTTTCAGCTAAATCCCGTGGGGTCGTCCATTTGGAAAAGATCCGCCAATAGTTGGCATGTTTGCTCTATTCCACGCGTGTATCAGATCATCTGCTATCTTTATTGCAGTATTTCGTGTACTTCATGTCCGTAAAGGTAGAGATAATATTAAACCATAAAGTTCGTAAAACCAAATATCAAACTAATAAATTCACAGATTATATAAATATAAACCTATATTTATAAATGTTGATCATATTTATTAACAATATATTTTCATTTCACCTATAAAAGGTTACCAATATATTTTTCTATATACTCGTATATCATATATCTGAAGAGTGTTGCCGAGATCTGACGCATTTTACAAAGCTCCTGAAAAGCGATTAAAGTCAATTTTATTGTGTTTGTATCTGATTAACTGCAGTGTTTGATTGTCTAATTTGTCAATTTACTAACATTTGATTATTAGTGATTTAAGTTATTTTAGATTAATATTTTAATTACGGAAGTATTTAATGTGGGGTTCATCGTTTATCGTTGCATGTGAGTACAAGTTTATTATTATTATGGTACAGTATTTCTGTTCTATTAATTATTAATTAAATATATATAATTATTATTGAAGAAATTTAGAATTTTTTGTTAGTGTTTATTATTATTATTTTTGTTTTACCTGCATATTTAATAATTATTTCAGAGGAAACTTAGGGTTTATTTTCATTTTAACCCTAAAAGGACGACGCTACATATTGGTAACCTTTCAAATACACGTATTCATAACTTAACCCTACGAACAATTCCGGCGTTAAGGGTTAATATATTCACCACGTAGCTGTTGTTTATCAGCACTAATACCCTAGACTCTAGCTCTCTCAATTATCTACTACTATTAAAAAAAATTGTGCGTGTTGTGTAGAAATTCCTTCTTTTGGTATTTCCGGACTTGTTTCCTGTTTTCAGATCATTAATCCATATTTCTTTCCAGACTCTTCTGCCTACCTTTTAGATTGGGAAATTAATTTAAGTTTTCGTGAGAACATTTTTCTAGATATGGCTCCTAACCGACGCGAGTCTTCTGACTGCAGTGGAAAATTTCCTCGGTACTCTTTTACCAATCTCTCTTCTAACCTTTTAGTTTGCAGATTTTGCGTAAACCGACGAGAACTACGAAACGAGGTGATTTTGGCGAGAGACGAACTTCGAAGAAATAGGAGAAAGGCAACTGCATTGAGATAGGAATTTAGTACTTTGCCGGTGAGGTTCAACTCTCTGCAGGATTTTGTTTCAGAGTCTGGGCGCGAGTTATCACACAGAACGGAGATCGCGCGAAAACTCTACGACGAATCCCCAACTAGTCGTTATTCCCGTTCCCCTTTCACCTTCGGGGGATCGACCGTTTGAGCCAGTTCGAAATGGGGCCCGACCTAGTCAGCATAAACCTCACTTAAGAGTAGTTACAACTAATAGATTTCCTGTCTTACAGCCAGAGGAGAATGACACGTAGGAATTTAGGCTGGTTGGCGATTCCATTGTTCGAGGGCAATTACGGGAGTTCTGCTGCAGGAACCCAACTCGGAGAAGGAGGCACTGCTATCCTGGCACCCGTGTTGACGACATCACGGACTCCATAGACGAGTTTGGTAAAGATCCTGATGATAGTACGATATTTATGGTGCATGTTGTGGCTAACGATATTAAGAGTTCCAGGTCAGAGGAGCTAGTAGAGAAATACGAGCGGCGGATGCGGACCCGAAGGGATAGGACTAATAAATTAATATTTTCAAGAATTCTCCCAAGAATAGCAGGATCCGACAACTTTTTCAGCAGAGCTACCTACGTGAATAATATTCTTAAGTCCTTCGCCAACAGGAAAGTGTTGAATTCGTTGATTTGTGGAGTAATTTTTCTAATAATAATTTGTTTTCGCGTGATGGTCTTCACCTGAATGGCGTGGGAGTAGCTCATCTTGGTAGACTACTGTGTAGCTCTGCGATGGTTTTTCAGGCAAAAACGGAGTCACTCCAACGAAAGCGACCAGCCTAACATAAATTTTCCTTACAGTGAACGGTTACCTCCACGAAGAACCTCGAGATTCGACTGCAGTAATCAAAATTTTATAAATGTATTTTATATTAATGCTCGAAATTTAAGATTTAAATTTGATGAACTATTAAGTATTGTCATTGACCAAAAATTTGAGGTTGTAGCAATTACTGAATCCTGGTTAAATACAGAGTAGAGATTTTCTTGGAGAATATCATATTTCTGGTTATGAGATGTTTAACAATGATAAATAGAAAGAAGAGGGGGGTGGTACAGTACTATACGTTCGGTCACACTTAAAACCCATAATTAAAAACATTGCAGAAATTGATAATATAAATGCGACGTTTGTTCAAATTAAAGGCAACTCACGAAATAAATTAATTATAGGTTTAGTATATTGGCTTCACTCTCAGACTGTCGATAGTGATAATAGACTTCAGGAACTAATTTTTGATGTAAGTAGCGAACATGATGCGATAATTATGGGAGATCTTAATTTACCTCGCAGGGATTGGGGTGGTCCTTTACAGCCTAATTCCTGTCGTCGACTGTACGAGGGTTTGTCGAAAATTCACTTTTTCAAGGTCGAGGAACCCACTAGAACGCAATATTCTAGATTTAGTTTTAAGTACAGACCTAGACTTAATTAATATTTCTCTGTAGGAAACTACTGCTCCACCAGTGATCATAAGTAAATAATATTTTAAATTAACATTAATATTGATAATTCGGAGAGCCTGGAATATGTTTTGCATTTTAAGAGCTAAATTTCGTGATACGAAACTGTAACTTTCGACTCATAATTGCGATGGGACTCTATCGCGCGATAATATTAATGGCGCATGAACTTTTTTTAATTATTTTAAACGTCCCATTACGTAAAAAAAAAAGACCGGCGAAGTCTGGTGAACTTAAATGGTGGAATGCTGAAATTAAAAGTAGCTTAACATCAAAAACAAACCCGTATTTCAAATTTAAAAACAAAAATAATTTGTCCGATGAAAATGCTTACAAGCTATTGAGAAGGCGAAGCAAAAAACTTATGAGAAAAAGTAAGCACAACTACGAGCTATATAATATATATATATAGTGAACCAAACTAAATCGAATCCAAAGAATTCTATAATTACGTTAAGAATGAAAAAGTAGCTTCGCAGACTATTGGTTCACTCATAGACGAATACAACGAACAAATTTACGATAACTTACAAATGACGGAAGTTTTAAATAAATTCTTCTCTTCCTTGTTTACTAACGAAAATATGAACGACACTCCCGTTCTCGTAATCATGCTCAGTGATCATCGTTTAAAGCTTCACACGCTTTTACCCTTAGTCGAAATGACGTACTCTCGGCCATAGGTAAAATTAATCCTAATAAAATTTCAGGTTCAGATAAGATCTATCCTAGGGTACTTAAAGAAATAAACTGCTCAATAATCTCTCCTCTTACATATATATTTAATAATAAGTAATAATAATAATAATAAATCGTTAGAATCTGGAGAAGTTCCGTTCGATTGGAACTTGCAAACATTACGCCAATATTTAAAAAAGGGGACAAATCGCTTCCAGAAATTATATCGTCCCATTAGCCGGACTTCAGTTATTGGTAAGCTTCTGGAGACGATCGTTCTGCACAAAATAGTTAATCACTTACGAATGAATAAATTGATCAGATTCTCAATACGGCTTTCGACGTAATCGTTCTTGTCTTACTATAGTTCGATTTCGTTAATGATATTGTAAATATATATATATATATATATATATATATTATATATATATATATATATGGCGAGAGTAAAACAGTAGATATTATATATTTCGATTTTTAAAAGGCATTTGATAAAGTGCCACATAGGAGATTATTAGCTAAACTTCATTCTCACGGAACTGATGGTAATGTTCTCAATGGATTAAAAATTGGCTTAGTGGACATAAACAAAGAGTGGTCATTTATGGCAAAGCGTCTAACTGGAAAGGTGTAACTAGCGGCGTGCCTCAGGGATCAGTTCTGGAACCATTTCGTTTTATTATTTACATCAGTGACATCGACATAGAAATTAAGAGTATAATTTCAAAATTTGCAAATGATACCAAACTCGGGGGACGAACAAATTCAGCGGCAGAACGTTTGCAAATTCAAAATGATATTAATAAATTACTGGAGTGTGCAGAAATGTGGCAAATGAACTTTAATGTAGATAAATGTAAAATGTTGCATATCGGGAGAAACAATGTTAAAGGAAAGGATTTTATGCACTAACGATTGTTACGGAAGAAAAAGATGTATCGTGTATATATATATATATATACACGCTAGATATTTGTTATATGATGGAATTTAAATGATTTTTTATTTTATGATTTATATATTTTATTTACGCCTGTTTGAGGATCAAACCACCATATAACAAAATCACACCGTTATGTTTCTCTTGTTGCTTCCGAATAGGGGAATAATTGAAAAGCCCTTTTACAAAAATAATATATTCGCCAAAAAGCTTAACACTAACCAAATTACAATAAAAAATGAAATTTGACACTCATGAAATTTGTTGAGGAGTGACACTTGATAATATGATAATTAAGTAAAATGCAGAAGCAATTTCAAATATGACTGTTAGACAATTTTAATCTACAATTGGTAGCTATTTAACTGAATACAGCCGTAATTGTAATACGCAAGACCATTAAAAGGAATGGACCCATACATAATACAATTTAGATTGAATTATCTTTAGAGTAACAATTGTTACTCTACCCGGCCTTTTGACCGTATTAGCTAGGTGCATAATACATTTTCATAGAATTATTTGAATTCTATCTGGTTAATTGACTATATTAACTATGTATAATACCGTACGATAATATGTCTAATGCATACCTAATATTACGATGTTTACCTACTTCCTTTTTGACAGTGGTAAATATTCCTTTCTGAATCGGGTTACTTTCTTGTAACTTAATTGGTAATTTATACATATTAGAATACCGTATACAATTTTTATATTTTATATATTTATATCGAATGTAAGGAACTCGGTATCCGTTTTCTGTGTGGGAAAATTTATGATAGACTATTCTCCGAGTCTTTTTAAATTACCAAAATGTACACAGAGTTCCTCCGTCTTCTTTCTCTTAACTTTTTAGGAGAGAAGATTTTTAAGCCTTATTTTATTTTTAAGACAACCTGGTTTGCTTTTCGGGTAATTCACACTCAAGTCAGGGAACAATGGTTGGGCTTCTCCGACCACAATCTTATACTTGTTTCCTGTCCTATCTCTCCAGTTCGGCCTTTGGATCCTCCCGAGATGAGGTGCCTCTGGCAGTTTGGCGCCGCTGATTGGGAGGCCCTTAAACAGTACTTTTGTGATTTCCCATGGAATGATTACTACTGTGAAAAATGCTCTGTACGAATTGGTCCACAATTAACCCACCCCTTATATCTCCAGTCTAACTATAGAGTAGATCAAGTCTAGCCTAGAGGGGTCAGCCTAGAGATTCCGGAAATGGTCCAGAGCGGGCAGATAAATTGAGGTCCACAGTAGGATTCCTCACCAAACTAGGTTAGGGCAATCTACCTTTACCTTTGTTAAGCTATGAGTTGATGCTGGGTCTTAGGCCACAATGTAGGCCTAATTTGTCTGACCCAGCTTAATTTAATGCGTTTACTTCTAAGTTAGAAGTTAGAAGATCTAACTGGGCTAAAAACACAATTAGTCACTTACTGCTAGTTATTAGAGAGTCTCTTTTCCCCTTCTGTTTTTTGTTGAGAGCGTACTTGCTGGTGGGGATCTTATTTTCTTGTCTGTTCTTCTCCCTTCCCTCGTTCCGTCTTCTCGCCCCGTTCCTCGTTTTCGTTCTCCTTTTCGCGGGGCTTTTTCCACCAGCGTCGTCTTGGTTTTTTCCTCGGTTGGTTGATCGGTAATGTATATCCATTACCGAGCACGCTCTTGTCACACAGTATATAAATACTAGTGTGGAGAATAACTCTGGTGAGCAACCAATTGGTTTTATCCACCCAGTTATTGACATAAAAGGAATTTAATAATTGTTAGATTAACTACCTACCTACTCAGTGAACCATTTTCGTTACCTCCCAACTACTCACTCATCAGTTTTCCATATACTGGGGGCCCCGGGAGATAAAAATTTTGGTGTCATTGTCACCAATTTTTATGTCTGAGTGTAGACTAGCTAACTATTTGACTGTAAATGCCTGTTAATCTGATTAACAGTGCCTATCCTCACCTTCTCATGGAGAAGGTGTAGCATTTAATTAGAATAGAAAATATACATCCATAGGATGAAACTGTCTATGGTCTTTACCATAAGAAAAGAAAAAGTGAAAGTTAGAAGATAAAATTACAATGCCCCAGCATCTATTTTTTGTTGCAAAAATAGTCACGCCTTTAATGCTGTTTGTCGCTGAGGTCTTGTGTCTGTCAATGTTGTAGTAGGATGCGTTACCACTCCTACTGTCAAAGGAATAGTTACTGGAAGTTCAGTGTCTCCAGTTGTTACTGTCAGTGGAGAAGGTTCTCCAAAGTCCATTGTTTTGGGTCCAGACTCTAAGGGTACAAAGAGAAATGTCTCTTGTTGTGTCACCCGTTGAAGTCCTTAATTTGACCACTCTTGTTACCCCGTCTGCCCCTGGTCTGAGTTCTGAAACTCTAGCCAGAGGCCAGTATTGTCTTGGAGTACTGTCATGTATGAGAACAAGGTCCCCTACCTTAATTGTGTCAGACCAATCCTTCTTAGTCATTTGTTTATGTCTCTCCCTTAGACCCATCAAGTACTCAGTTTTCCACTGTTTAATGAAATGAGCTTTAACTCTAGTTAAATTTTGTAACTTAGTCTGGAGCTCATCATGTCGTTGAGTCCAGTTTGGGTCTTCTGAAGAGTCTATATTGTAGTCCGGCAGGAGACTAACTTGTTCTCCCGAATCAAATGATTTGGAGTTAATGGTTCCGGGTCATTAATGTTGTCACTCACATAAGTGAGTGGTCTATTGTTGATGATGTTCTCAATCTCAGCCAGGAGAGTGAGCAACTCAAATAAGTGTATCTGTTTTTTACCAATTGCTTTCTTCAAGCAATTCTTTACTGTTTGTATATTCCTCTCCCAGATAGAACCATACCAAGGAGAGGCAACCGGAATATACTTCCACTTTATGTTTGAATTTTGTATATATAATTGTGTGAGTTCATCGTTTAACAAGTCGTGGATGACTTGTTCACCAGCCTTGAAATATGTAGCATTGTCAGTCCAAACTGTCTTGGGTACTGAATGTCGTGCACAGAATCTCTTAAAGACAGCAACAAAAGATTCTGCTGTAAGGTCCTCCACAACATCCAGATAAACAGCTCGTGAGGCAGCACATGTAAACAGTACAATGTACATTTTTTGTTCAGTGTCAACCACCCCTACAGTCAATGCTCCTGTATAGTCAATGCCTACAGTCTCAAAGGGTCTGTTGAGAGTAACTCTCTCCTCTGGTGAAGCAGGAGGATTTGGTTCCCTATAGGGCCTAGCATGAATACGCCTACATGTGACACTCACTCAGGACTGTTTTAACAGTGATCCTTCCCTTGGGTATCCAATAAGTTTTTTAATGTAGTTAATGTCTGTGGTACCCCCATATGATATACATCATTGTGTGTTTTTCTGATGATTAATGTTGTCAAATAGCTAAATCTAGGTAAAAGGATTGGATGTTTGCTTTTGTATGACAGTTTTGATTTGTCTAATCTCCCTTTACACCTTAGAAGGCCTTCCTCATCTCTGAACAAGTTTAGATCCACAACTACTGATGGTACAGGTTCTTTTGTTTGTTTCCCATTAGTCAAGAATTCTAACTCTTTATTGTACTCTTTTTGTTGTGCATGGCCTATCCAGTACTTGGTTGCAACTTCTGTATAATTATGATTGTTTTTATTTAGCTGTTTGTTAATTGTAGTTAAACAGTTGTGAGCAAACCTCAAACAGTAGGCTGTGACCCTGACAAGTTTACTGAAATCAGAATAACGTTCATAATTGGTGATTGGTTCAACCTTTTCATTTGAAAAGATTAAATTTAATGTCAAGTTAACTTGTTCCACAGGCCATTGGTCTGTATTACAGAGCCACTTAGGTCCCATAAACCAAGTTTTGTTTGACTTCAACAACTTGTAGGATAAACCTCTGGTCAGAAAGTCTGCTGGATTTTGTTTAGTTGGAACATAGTGAAAGTTTACTTGTAGGCTTTCATTAGCTTCAGCTATTTCTTTTAGCCTATTTCTTACAAAGATATTCTTACTATTAATGCTATCATTCCGTATCCAGGCAAGACAAATCTGACTGTCAAGCCAGATGTGGATATCAGTTATGTTCACATCATGGTAAGCATCCTTAAGCAATGAAATGGTTTTAATGGCTAATGCAGCAGCCAATAGTTCCAATTGAGGTATGGTTCGGGTAGGTTTGAGAGGTGCAACTTTCCCTTTTGCATAATTAGATGACTTTCTGTAGTACTTACAAGATACGCACAGCACCCATAAGCTTGTGTGCTTGCATCAGCAAACACATGAAGTCTCTGGGCTTATCCCTAAACCCACAGCACCTTTGAATTTTAATGTTCTGCACTTTTGTTAAATCAGCAGCTAACTTCTTCCAAGATTTTTGATTTTCATTTGTTATTGGATCATCCCACCCAACATTTGTCCTCCAAATTTCTTGGAGGAGAATCTTTGATTTTATTGTTGAAGGCAGGAATAGATCCATAGGATCAAAAATTTTGGAAGCCTCTGATAATATTTGTCTTTTAGTATTTGCTTCCTCATCAAGTTTAAAACCTTTAGTACAGATTGAATCATGACTGTTAGAAGTTGCATCCAAATACCAGTTCATACCTAAAGTTTTAACTCTGTCTGATGGCTCAGTAAGACCATTATTATCCTTTAAAATTTTTTTGTTTAAATCCTCATCATTTGAAATCCACTCTCTAAGTTCAAAGTTACCTTGTTGCATAATGTTTTGAGAGTGTTCATAGACTTCAGATAATTCAGATTTTGTTGTTGTTGAGCCTATTAGATTGTCTACGTAAAAATGTTCCTTAAGGAAGTTCAATGTTAAAGAGTTATTAAACTGGTTCAAATGATGTCCAATTGTCAATGCTAATAGGCTAGGTGAGCAATTGGCTCCAAACAACACAACATTAAATCTATAGATTATGAACCCTTTATTCAAATCAAATGGATCCTTGAACCATAAGAACCTAAGTTGGTTCTTATCATATTCATTTTTAAGATTTATTCTCAAAAATGCCTTTGAAATGTCACTTTGTACGGCATATTTATCTAACCTGAACCTCAGTAAGATCTTCACAAGGTCAGAAATGAGATTAGGACCCTCAATCAGGCAATCATTCAAACTGTGTTTATCACTGTCTTTGAGGCTACAGTTATATACTACTCTGAGTTTTGTTGTTGGGGCATCTTGTCGATAAACCCCCCTGTGGGTTAAATAATGACAACCATCTTTTTTAAAAGGGTTATTTGTTACTTCTTCAATGAAGCCTTTCTGTAGCTGTTCTTTGAAGACATCATTATATGTTTGAATATTATTATCTTGTTTGAGTTTTTTTCATTACTTTATATAAATGTCCTTTAGCTACTTTGAGATTGTCTCTTAAAGTTGGACAATTTATTTTCCAAGGTAACTCAACAAAATAACTATTGTCTTTGCACTGAATGGTGTCTTCAAATCTTTCTACCATTAACTGATCTTCTGAAGTTTGATTTGTGTCATGTATACCCACAGATTCTAGCAACCATAAAGTTTGAATTGCCTCATCCAGAGTTTCATTTGATAGTGATGAATTAATGTTCTCAGTTGATATAATATTATTCAAAGTGTTGCTATTCTTACAGGTGTTATGTAGGACTGAGTTGAGGCACATAGTATTTGTTAGTCATGAACTGTTTTGGTTTAGGTCTAGGTTGTATTTGGATAGGTCACCCAAAGGGGCTATCCCTGATGGAGTCTGAATAGCTATACCATTACCTATCTTCACTATGCCCTTATGAATAAGATTAATATAATCTGCCCCCATTAACATTTCAATGTTAGCTACTGTGTTGTTAGTGATATGTCTATCAGCTATTTTGTAGTGTTTTCCCAAATGATTTATGGTTTGTTCTAGTTGGGTATAACCAGTTTGTTTTGTCCTACTTTAGAAATAATAACTGCTTCAATTTTCTCTAATTTATTTTCTAAATGTAGTTCCAGGTCAATTGTCTTATCGCTATTTTTGTCCGAGTTATCCTTAACAAAGGATGTAATATTGAGTTTTTGTTCATTCGGGTTTGGTGTCAAACCCAATTTATTAACTACATTTTGCGAAACAAATGTTTGTTGAGAACAACAGTCTATAAGACATCTCACTGGAGTGGTGCTACCCTCACTATTCACTAAGTCCAAAGTAATAGTTGGTAAAAGAATCTCAGTGTTTCTTGTTACGTTGTTTGAACAAACAGAATGTCCCATGAAAGTGGCATTTTCTTGATTACCTTTGTTTGATGGAGGTATCTTTTGAGTTTGAGTACTATTGTTTGGACACTTTGGTGAATCACACATTGATGAGACATGTCGTAAACTTTTACAAAACTTACACTTGAATCTTAACCTAGATTTACAGTCTTTCTTATAATGTCCCTGGCCAGTACACTTCTTACATAGGTTCAAATGTTCACATCTTTTAGCTCTTTGGTTAAAGTCTGAATATTTGTCACACCCAGTACTACTGTGTTCATTACTTGCACAAAATTTGCAATGTAGTGTGTAAGTTGAGGCAGCAGTTACATTAAAGTTCTGTAATGTAGGTGTTCGTGTATTACAGTTGGTCACATTTGATTCTACAGTATCAAGTTTTGTCTGTTTGGCTGTAGCTAGTTGGTCTCTGGAACAGTCTTTGGTTTATCCATAGTCTGGGTCTTATTTTGTGTTGGAATATTTCTCAATTTGTAATTAGTTAGGATATTGGGAAAGTGTTTTCTGATATCTTCAAGATTAGGATAATTTTCTCCCGTCTTTAGAACTAAAATATCTTTAACCCTCAAAGGAAGGCACCTAAGAACTATGCCTTGTATAATCCAAGATGAAGCTTTAATATCTATCTCATTGCTAACCAGTTGTCCTATAATAGCTTCTAATTTTGTATAAAAATTTTCCATATCACTATGGTTATCTTTTATGGGTGCAAAATAAAAATTTGTTGAGATAATTCATATACAATCTCATCTTTATTAATGTAATTACGTTTTAAGAGATCAATAGCTACTTCATATGAATTCCCTACGGCTGGTAAATAGGCTATCAGGTTATAGGCTGGGCCTTTAAGGAAAGTAGTTAAGTAGCTAAACTTATCAACAGTTGAAATATAAGGTTTATTACCTATTAAACTCTCAAATTTGTCAATGAAAGATGGGAATTGTACCGTGTCCCCTTCAAATGTTGGTACTAACAAAATGGGTAACTGAGCCCTCACTTCTTGTGACTCAGGATTTAGCATGCCACTTAAATTTTGTTGAAGGTTAGCTCTACTTTGATTAAAATCAGAATTAGGTTTATTTGGTGTTAAGTCAGTCAAACGAGACCGTAGTCTCCTTATTTGCTGTTCAATTGAGATTACCTGAACATCATTATCAGCGTAAAGGTCTATCAATTGTTCTTCAGCCATTTCGGATTCAACTAACTCTGAAATACTCTCATCAATGGCTATTATTTCCTTCTTTTTAGTTTCCAATTTAAGAATTACACACTCTAAATCTTCCTTACCTGGTTGTGTAATATTGTTAAAAATGTTCACGGCCTTTGTAACAGCACCCAACTTTTCCCCCCTTTTCTTTTTAACTTTTTCAATTCCGCACTAGTAGTATAGCCGCAAAAGGGGAGAGTGCAAGAATGTTGCAGGTTATTATGTAATGGTGCAAAGGGGGTGGGGGTTGTTGCAAAGGGGGTGGGGGTGGGGGTTGAAAAAAAGAAAGGAAAAAAAAGAAAAAAAAATTACCCCAAAGGGGGATGCTGCAGGTGCAGCCATGAAGCTTGGAGGCGGCGTTATCCCCAAGAGAAAGGAGAGAAAGGAGGAGAGGTGTTCACCTGGCAGGAGCCAAGTGCACATTAAGACTTCAGCCGAGTAGGCGTTGTTTTATAGGCTCCTAATCAGCCAGTTGGCGTAAATGGCTTGAGTTGTCAGATACCTCTTTTTAGCAGTGTTATTGTATACATTATTATTATATACGTCTAATCAGCCAAGGGGGGAGAGGTACACATGCAGGAGGTACACACACATACGCACACATGCAGGAGGTACACATGCAGTAGGTACACATGCAGGAGAGAGAGAGACACCTGAAGGAGGGAGATACCTGAAGGAGAGAGAGAGAGAGAGTAGTTGCCTTTGATAGCAAGGCATATTATTTTCGTTTACCTAACCAAGAGGCCACTAAGGGTTTTTCCCAAAGAGCCAAAAAGAAAGGACCGGAGGTCCTTGCTCGGCTGGAGCCGAGCTGGGAATGAGTCTTCACTTGCTTCTCGGTCTTTTATAAACCTATATTCTGGCTGAGTTTTCAGATAGCGCCATGTATTCAGTTGCTGAGTTGTCAGATCACGCAATGTATTCAGTTGCTGAGTTGCCAGATCGCGTCATGTACACCAGATAGCGCTATGTATTCCAGATAGCAATATTTATTAAATTGTACTTGTATATATAATAAACTAATGAACCATATAAAATACCACAATATATATTTATAGTTATTCAGTAACACATTATGTTTATATAGTTAATCAGTTGGAAGATTCACCCATATAAAATAACACATTATGTTTATATAGTTAATCAGTTGGAAGAATCAACCATATAAAATAACACAAGCGCCTCTTTCATGTTTCAGAAAGATTTACGCATTAATAGAATTAACAAAGTTACCCAAAAATAATTCGTTAGACAGAAACGAATTTTTATAAGGGATACCCAGCTTCATTAAACTTGAAGATGAACGAAACAAATAACAGTTATCCATAATTCCGCCGAAAACAATTAATTTTATGGGTAACTATTTCGACATAAGTTTACTATAATTATATCAGTCTTTTAAATATCTTGTGATAGATATATATATATATATATATATATATATAAAACCACAATATATATTTATAGTTATTCAGTAACACATTATGTTTATATAGTTAATCAGTTGGAAGATTCACCCATATAAAATAACACATTATGTTTATATAGTTAATCAGTTGGAAGAATCAACCATATAAAATAACACAAGCGCCTCTTTCATGTTTCAGAAAGATTTACGCATTAATAGAATTAACAAGTTACCCAATAAATAATTCGTTAGACAGAAACGAATTTTATAAGGGATACCCAGCTTCATTAAACTTGAAGATGAACGAAACAATAACATAGTTATCCATAATTCCGCCGAAACAATTAATTTTATGGGTAACTATTTCGATATAAGTTTACTATAATTATATCAGTCTTTTAAATATCTTGTGATATATATATATATATATATATATATATATATATATATATACACAATGAAAATGTTTTATATTTATGCGTAACTTAGACCCACAGTTTAACCCATCTGTACACAAATCATATAAAATACCACAATATATGATTGTAGATGAGCAGGGCCGGATTAAGACCTTTAGAGGCCCTAAGCACTTAAAAGATTTTGGTGCCCCATATATATGTAATTCAAAATATAAACAAAAATAAACCATAAAATAAAATTTTATTTTTTGAAATGAAACAAAACTTACAGTAAGATGGAAAATAATGTTTATTTTTGTATACTTCCACTTCATTTATATTTGAAAAGTTTTCTCCTACTTTTTTTAATTGCAAAGTCTTTGATCAGATCCTCAAAACTAATCTTACGTAACACATCTGCTTCTATACTTAGTAGAGATAAGGCATCCAGCCTGCCTTGTTGCATAGTTGTTCTGTTGGTATTTTTAATATACTTCAACTGAGAAAATGAACGCTCAGCTGAGCAATTTGTGACCATTAATGTTAAAAATATACGAAAGGCAATTTCTACATTTGGGAAGGCACACTCAATATTGTCTTCTACAATTATTTTATAAAGTTCAGCATGACTGAATCTTGTTTTTACATTTTTTTTTGCACTGAACTTATGGCACACATATGAGTGAAACTGCTGAAGCTCAGCAGAGAAATTAGTGTTCAAGTCCTCTGGGTAAGCATCAATCATCTTTTTACAACCCTGAGAATACCTTTCAATTTCAGTAGATGATGAAGTGGTGACATTATGTGGCACATCACTTAGAAAAGAAAATCTCTCTGCTATTTCTTTGTATATCTCTCCTCTTCTTCTCATCTCAGTTTCAAGTTTGTCAACAATTGTGTAAAAGGTGGTGATAAGAAATTTATCTCTGGCATTCAGATATACTTCTGGTGCATCTCCGTCATTGGGTACCTTCTTTCTGATACGTTTGCGAGTTTGAGCTGCCTTGTAATCAACATCTGGTAGCATTTCCTTTGTAGCTGCTTCATATCTTTCAAATTCATCTCGTGAAGTGCACAGTTGGTCAGCTAATGATCCATACAGATCTGCACATGTTTTTAAGTTCACATCCTTATTCTGTAGAACTTTGCTTACTCTATGAAAATTTTGCAAAATCTCATCCCAAAAATTCAACATAAAAACGAATTCTAGCTCTTGCATCTTATTTGCAATATTATTTGCTTCTCTTCTAGTGTCTCCCTTTTGTGACTGGTCTTCAGCTATACATTCTAACGCTTCTAAAATTTTAAGGAAAGATTTCAAAATTGCTGCTGTTGCCATAGCATGTGCCTCCCATCTGGTATCAGAGAGGGATTTTAAGACACTTTCATTTCCAATACAACCTTTAAGAATTTCCCACCTGCTGGTTGAGGCTAAAAAAAAGGTATAGAGCAACTGCACTGTAGAGAAGAAATTAACCGCCTCTTGACAGCAGTCAACAGCACTTCGGCCTACCAGATTTAGTGAATGGGCTGCACAGGGCACATATATAGCAAACTTGTTTGTTTCTAAAATTTTTTGCATCCCCTTATAACGCCCAGACATGTTGGCAGCGTTGTCGTAAGATTGACCCCTACATTTTGAAAAGTTTAGCTTACAAACTTCACGTAAGTACTGCAACACCTGATTTGCCATTTCCTCACCAGTATGGCTTTTCATTTTCAGAAAGGTTAAAAAGCGTTCAATAGGCTGTCCATCTTTTAAGTACCTAAGTACAACACTTAACTGATCGATATGTGATAGATCTGGTGTTGAATCAACTGACAAACTAAAATAACCAGAAGATTTTACTTCGTCAACAATGAGTGCGTGGACCTTTTGAGCCATTAGTTGAATGAGTTCCTCACAGGTGGTTTTGGACAGGTAAGAAGGATTTCCTTTGCCAGAATTTCCATATTTCAAAATGTGACCTGCTAAAAATGGATCAAACCGGCTTATGAGCTCAAGCAGCCCTAAAAAATTCCCATTCTGCAATGATCCAAATCTTTCTTCTGTTCCTCGAAAAGACAAGCCACGTTCAGCTAACGTACAAATAACAGCTATGACACGCCTCAAGACATGTTCCCAGTAATCACACTCTTCCTGAATTTGTTTTTCCAACTGTTGTCCCAACCCCGCACCTTGTCTGCGAGTTAAGTATGTTAGCATAGAGTCTCGGTGAGTAGTGCTTTTTTCATGATGATCAATTACAATAGTATTTCGCCAGTCACTGAACCCTTCTCTTATAACAAAATGTGAGACATTTTTAGGAGCAAACAGTTTACAAACATAACAGTAAACTGATCCTGTTGATGGTGAATACAATAACCACTCTCTCTTGTATTTCTCACCATTGGCTTTTGTCCCAACGAAAAGTTTTTGTGAACAGTATCTTGCTGGTTTGCCACTACTGAAATGCCGGTAAGACTTGTCAAATGGCCCATTGTGGTGTTGACAGTCACTGGGTCCACAAGCAATCCAATAAGCCACATCATCAGCAGAGAAATCAAGCCACAACCCTGGATCTTTTGCTATATTTACTTCATCTTCTGCAGACTGATTCATTTCACCACCATCACCATGGTCCACTAAACTTTCATTTTCAGCAATTATTTCAACCCCAGAATGTCTTGTAAAGCAACTTGAATCAACATTTGCAGTAGAGGTATCAAGAGAATTTACAGGCAAAGTGAGATCAGTAGTGAGACATGTGGTAGATGAACCTGCTTGTGACACCTCGGTGATTCCAACGTCATCATATTTTGATTTTGAAGTGATCAAAGTGGTATTTGTGTCCACTTCTGATGACGGAGATTGGTTTTGATTCAGAATCGGTATATCATGTTGACGTTGTGGTCGTGGAACTTGTGTGAAGAAATCAGTCAGCTTTGCAGTCTTGGACTCTAAATCCAAAGTCTTCTCTTGTTTCTCTTTTGATAGTTTTCGCTTTTGTGCACCACTTAACTGAACACGTTTCATCTTGGTTCTTGGGGTCTGTAAAATACAGAAATAAAAAGAATATTTTATTTGTATATTATGTGGCAATCAACACAGTTACACATATCACAATCTTGGCTTTGTTCTTTTATTCTCAGAAAGACAAAATGGGAACCGTACACAACCAAAGTGGCAATTTAAATATAAGTGGCAATTAAATATAACTCAACCGAAATATCAACTCGAAATGTTGAATACAAATCAAATCGAAAGAAGGAACCAAAAGAAGGAACCGAAAGAAGGAACCGAAACCTATAAAATAAAAATACTTAACATTAGAATTAATAATACGCAATCTATAAAAATATCAATATTAACATTTCACTATTAACGAGCCACATTTTATATTTACATTTATTTATTTATTTAAAACACAATATTTAATTATAGGAAATATGAACATTTGCTTAGGGCCTAAATTGTCCTAACTACGTTTGATGTTATATATACATTACAAATTATTCACTCTGGTTATTACAATCTAAATTCTTTTATACTGTTATGACAATAGATAAATAAATTATAAAATAAAGATACGTGTATGATAAAATATTGTTATATATACAAATAAAGTACACTTCATAGACTTACCCTAGAGAAGAAGAGAGAGCAACAGATAAACTTCTTCAACGCTAATTAACTTAGGTCAGTATATCTTATTATTATAATGGCCGTGATAAACATCACTTGATACAACAGCAATATAGAGAGTTTATAGTTTCTTTTATTTTAATATTAATTTATATTACAATTCTATAAACCTAAATCTTTCTGTAAAACAATACCAAATGATTATGTAAAATATATATTTAATATTATATGCACAAATCACACGTTCAGAATAACTTCCTATAGCACACGAAAATATTTAATCTATATGTATTTTTAATATGGCGCTCAAAGATTTGATATAAACAAAATAATAACGCAAAGCGTAAAGTGTGTGATTACAACGAAATATATTTATTCTCTCAAAAGGGTTGTTGTTCACTACAAATTCAAACAATGAAAAAAAATAAATACTATATATGAATATATATAATTCAGTTTTCAACAGCTTATAGGCTATAAGCCGCGATTATAATAGTATAATAAATCCATGGTAAATCCGACAATGGAAAATTTCTGTGGTGCCCCCCTTCCCTTGATGCCCTAAGCACGGGCTTATTTTGCTTAATGGTTAATCCGGCCCTGACTGATGAGCCCTCACGAATAACGAAACGAAATGATCATTTACGATACAATTCGAAACCCACCAAACGAGATGAAAAGTTATGAAACATACGAGCCTCATTCCCTGCGAAGGAAAAATGAAAAAACGAAATTAAAAGAAACGAAGAAAGTTGGATTTCCCCAAAACACAGTCCACTATAGCGAGGTTGGTTTCGGAGAAAATCTGCTTGCGAGAGACCTTTCTTAAAGACAGCCCTTGATAAGTACCCACTGCTCCAAATATTAATATTGCCATTGTTATTACTTCTACAATGAATCCAATTAAATTCTGCTTATTAAATAACTTTTTTAGACACTTGATTTTTATTATAAATATTTAAGTCACGAATAACAGTGGGAAAAACGTACACACAATATATATATATATATATATATATATATATATATATATATATATATATATATGCTACACACAGACCGTGCATGGAACAAGGAACTCTTCTGGGATAATTAAATCCACTATAGTCCGAGTAAGTAATGACAAATACCATAGTTTTTCTTTTTCATGATGCTAGATGAGGCGCCTCGGTGGTGTAGTGGTTAGCGTCGCGGACTACGAATCCATCGGCCCAGGGTTCGAGACCCGACGGCAGCCGGCGCGCAGCAAAACCCAGCTGTTCATCCTTCCACACAATAAAGAAAGTGGTTGGTAGATAAATGGGTACCCTAGGTGGCCTAGTGGTCAAGACGCTGGGCTGCTGATGGGGCGTGGTTCGGAATCCACGTTAAACTGTAGGTCTAAGGTGGAGTGAAAAGCTTGACCTTCGTCAGAATGAACAATTCGGGCGGAAGCTAACCAAAGGTTAGCCCGACGCGGGCAACGGGTCACTCGCAAAGAGAATTTAATCATTGGTAAACTTCCTTCCAGACCACTCTTTCTATATATATATATATATATATATATATATATATATATATATAGAAAGAGAGCGAGAGTTTTGTTCAATAAATAATAATCGAAAAAACATCATAATGCACGATTTTTCTATGTAGCAATACTAATTAACTCTTTCTCGCCTACGCCGGTACAAGAACATAATACGTGCACTCGCTCGTAAATTAGACCTCCAGTTTAACATGGATTCAGAAATACATCTCGTCGATGGGGTTCGTTGCTTACTCTACCACATGGACTTTTATATGTAAGAGACCTAACCTAACCTACGAAATACATCTCGTCAGGGCCGATCCTAGAGCCATATATAGCAATGGAATGAGCGCGATGTGTCGTTAAATACGTGATTTAAAATAACAGGACCATTTGACCCGAGGCAGTAGTATACCCGAAAAACATCGTAATGCACGATTTTTTCTATGTAGCAATAATAATTAACTCTTTCAAATACGTGATTTAAAATAACAGGACCATTTGACCCGAGGCAGTAGTATACCCGAAAAACATCGTAATGCACGATTTTTTCTATGTAGCAATAATGATTAACTCTTTCAAATACGTGATTTAAAATAACAGGATCATTTAACCCGAGGCAGTAGTATGCCCGAAAAACATCGTATAACCTAACTATAATTTACAACTATAGTTTACCTTGACTTTCATATGCTTCTATCCTGTTTTATTAATAAAGATTTTAACTTTTAATAACGTATGAATAAAGATTTTTAACATTTAATTTTATTTTAGTATTTATTTATGCCACGCCGCCTTAGACCACAGCTTAACGTTGAAACCGAATGTTCTTTTTAAAATATAATTAGGATATAATTTCTTTATTATAAAATAAGTTAACAATTATGTTAACAAACAATACTAATAATTTGTAAGTAAAAAATATAATATAAGGGACTACCATAGAAATGTAAGTGCCTATAATTCGATTTTATATATATGTTACTCGTCCGGTCTCGTTATAGCGGATTGGTACACGTCATAGCTCCACCCAGCTACATCGGCAGCCAATCACTACGAACATCTGGTCTTTTGGGCGGAGCTTGGCGATTGTGCATATAAAAGGGGATATTTTCAGTTTGGAGTAACAGTAGCTATTTTCGCGTCAGTGAATAATCATTCCTCCACCATGGACCTGTACGTCTCCCCAGACTTGTATGAAGAGAGTGATACTGCAGCATTAACCGCAATTAGCCTTTTTAATGCGGTTGACCGTGATGAATTATTTACAACGCAAACCGTAGAAGATATGTGCAGTGACGCTCCTTACAATCCGACGCAAGGGACTACCATAGAAATGTAAGTGTCTATAATTAGAATTTATATATGGATGGGTGTAGTATCTCGTCAAATAGATACTCGCCAAAAATGTCAATCAATGTTATTTTGTTACCCCATTATGCTAAAATCGAAATTTTAGGCATTCAATCCTCGAACCAAAGATATCTTCACATAATGGGGATCTGTCTGTATACTCTGTATATGTTTAAAAGCATTATTCCTTTAAGGTCCGATGAGGATTTGACACGTGTTATACAATCTTTTGAAGAATCTCGGAATACGGGGGATATACTGAACAGTCAACAATGTCACACATCCCCACCATGGACCTGTACGTCTCCCCGGAATTGTATGAAGAACGTGATACTGCAGCATTAACCGCAATTAGTCTTTTCAATGCGATTGACCGTGGCGAATTATTTTCAACGCAAACCGTAGAAGATATTTGCAGTGACGCTCCTTACAATCCGACGCAAGGGACTACCATAGAAATGTAAGTGTCTATAATTAGAATTTTATATATATGGAGAGTTGTAGTATCTCGTCAAATAGATACTCGCCAAAAATGTCAATCAATGTTATTTGGTTATCCCCATTATGCTAAAATCGAAATTTTTATGGCGTTCACTCCTCGAACCAAAGATATCTTCACATAATGGGGATCTGTCTGTATACTCTGTATATGTTTTAAAAGCATTATTCCTTTAAGGTCCGATGAGGATTTGACACGAGTTATACAATCTTTTGAAGAATCTCGGAATAGGGAGGATATACTGATCAGTCAACAATGTCACACCGAAATAATGTAAGTGTTTTTCGATCTTTTTGGGATAAGAAGACACAATATATTTTCATAAATTTATTAAATGAAAGAAATCAGTACAATAAACGAATATATCGTTACAAATATACGAACAAAAACATTATAATATACAACGAGTACGTACAATTGGAAAACGGTTTTTTATCTGTCTGCATACCATTTCATCGTTTCGGCGAGTGTGACACGGGTCAAATAAATTTAAAAAATTTATAAATTCTTTATCATTTGACATATGCATGAGAAATGAGACGCAGTACATTCCGCAAACATTAGTAAAATATCCTTGCATGCGAAATGGGTCCACACAACTTCGGGAATATGTAACTGAGCGAGAAATTTTACAATAATAGGTCACTCCAGGGTTGAGTACCGAGTGAATCAAAATAGTACAGGCGCTGTCTATTTTTAAAATAGACAGCGATCCAGTGAATCCCTTCATTACCGATGATGTCTGTGTTCGACTACCGCATTCTCGCGTACTTGGCAAACTCAATGTTTCATTCTTCGCAAACACGCCGATAAATTTGGAACGTGTGACTCGCTCCATTACTTTCTGAAGTGTATTAGCATCCATTTTAAAAGTCAGTGATAACGCTTCTAAATCTATCTACTTCTATTAGGGCTTGCGATTCGAGATATACTAGTACACTAATAGGAGCGTCTATAGGCTTGGCGAATTCCAGCCGCACTGAGATGTTTCCGCTCTGCTGTGGTGTTAAATGGGTATTTACGCTAGCAGATAAGTCAGGTGTAATGTCAAACGGGTAAAGGTTAAATTGATCAATGAATTCTTCCTGCGTTACCCCATTACCAAGCTCATCACAATCACCTGCAATATGGGTCAGATTACTATAGGCTCTGGCACAGAGGTAACACAGCGTCTGATGAATAGTCCGTACCCATTGTTCCACCCAAAGCAGTGCCATTAACGTATAGAGTTATATTTTTAAGTCCGAAATTCTCGAATTTAAAGGCACTCTTTTTATATTTTCCATTCACCGAAGCGTGGTCCTGCATGCCGATTAATATCCTTTTAGGAAGATTTCCCAGGGCAATGTTTTCTATCTGCTTCGATGCCAACCCTGCAGGAACCGTATATAGTTTGATCTGCACTCTGTTAATAGGATATTTCACTGTAGCGTTTAGTAAATTTTTCTCAATTTCTAGTTGTTTTGGTGAACTTAATTTCACTCGCCGTACGCGGAGGTATGTGTCCATAATGTGAACCACAACGGACTTTGCACCCTCTTCTTGATTCACATCCAGATTTAAGCAGATCTCAGGACTCGTGCGGGTGAGCTTTATTTTCATATCCACCCCGTTCACAAGCAACTTCTCCTGGAAAGTGAAATCTGTGTGCAACCGTCCAAAACACTCGTATATTTTCTTTTTAGAATTTTTAAATTTGTCCTTTATACTATTTTCATCTTTAGTTTGATAATATCCCTCCGCACTTAAAAAGGTAGCCTTCGCTTCTTTGGAAAAGTTGAGGACATTTTCCAAATAGGCTCGTAGATGATAGTACCCCGTGCCTGCCGATATGTTGGTCTGATTTAAATATACGTCACACTGGTTGAATATGGCGTGCAGAAAGTTTGTTTCAGGGTATACAGCATATTTGTCATCGCAGACCGTTCCATCAGAATGGGCTATACGTAGCTTAGCGTACATGTGCACACAGCTTGGATCAAAAAAGTAAGGACCTGAGCTGGGTATCACGAATTCTATAGGTGCACTCGGGGAACTAATTGTGTTTAAAGGGTTAATTGTAATAAAGTCACTGTGCTCAATAGAAACTTGGGTTGGCGGGAGCTCAAAAAAGGACAGCATTGTGTGAACTACATGGGTGGATGAAGCGTGCCATGGCGAAATAGTGACTCCTCTCTCGACAAGTGGTAAACAAACTATGATTCATGAGATCAATATCCTTAGCTTATATCAGTCAAAAAAGTGGTCAACCATAGGTTTCATTCGCTTACAGCATTTCTTTTTTGATAGCCTTTTACGTTTAATACCACGTGACCCCTTCTTCTTCCGGGGAGCCCTCTTCTTCTTCCCGCCACCACGCATTTTTCTCTTTGCATCTTTGATGATTTCGTTCCGTGTACGCTTTAAATGTTTTTTTAGAGCTTCTTTAGGTTTAGCCCCGGCCAATATGTCTTCTGCAGTGTTAAGGCCTGATTGTAGCGCTTTCCTTCCAAGGTATCTGGCACCCCTCTTCAGCAAAGGAACAGCCGTACGTAGTATGGATGAAAAAATGGATCCAAGTCCACTACCGCGCTGGTATCGCATCCCTCGATAGACGGTGAAAGGCTTTCTATCCATTATAACTCAGTGCGTCGAAAGTGTAGCTTCACTGTTAAGCTCCCGTTACCGAATGGGAAGTTTTCGCCCTCAATCGTTCTTATATATATTGTGATATTGGTTATTAAATTAGTTGCGACATTCACATAATGGGGTCTGTCATATGTAATACTCAAACTCCTTCCTCTATGGTTGGGGATGTGAGCAATGCGCAGCAGGCGTGCCTGGGTATCCCCAACAAACTGGTGCTCCACTATATTACTGTAAATATAGCACATGTCTGGGGACCTTTCAGCCAATTTCTCCATCTTCAATTGATACATTAATCTGGACAAGTTATACTGTGTCTCGTGAAATGTGTCTCTTTGGAAGGCTGCGCTATATCGGCCGTTGGTTAGAATTTTGAACTTTCTATGTTCTTTAAGACGTCTGTTAGTCTTTGATTTTAGGATTAGTGTATGTGCAGGGTTGTTTACGATTTCATATACTAAATCATTCGTAAGGTTTGAGTTTCTTAAACTTACGTTTAAGCCTCTCACAACATCCTCGGCCGAACCATATTGACCCGGCCCTAGTCTTACTTCTGTACTGTAATACCGTGCAATCTTAGTCCGAGCGATGCGCATAGTTTCATCCATAGCTACCCCAGCTTTTTCACACTCGTCAATGTCTCTAAGAATCGTAAAAACGGTTTCTTTATGTTCAATATTTAAAAAGACGGTGTCCAGCTGAATTTCGCATATCCCCACCTCATACGAATCACGACCCAATTCAATGTGCCCATGGAGTTCTGTTACAAAGTTGGCTAGCGTGTTGTTAGGGTGTACAGACAGGGACGAGGAGGACGGGAGTGTGACGTAGAAATGGTTAGGAGCCATGTTGCATACTATTTAAGCTTCATTATTGCATCAGCTTTTATATAGGTGTTGAAGCTTTCTGGGTACCCTAGCCATTTCACCAGGTACATTTTTCTCCTTCCTGAACCTTTGCTTCCTAAAATTTTCTCAATTTTAAACACATTTTTTTCTAAATTAAACGCAACTTTCTGCAATTCCTCGCGGTAAAAGCCTCCTGAGATTTCTTCCCCATTCAAATCTTCAATGTAATACATCATTATCTCACCTTTAGGTCTCACAGCCCTAACTTTAAAAATCTCGCGTGTCCATCCTTGCTCAAAACCCTTTGCGAATTTATTCCCCGAACGCGACAGCCTTACATAATCATTGATTTTGAAGCGCGCAGAGTGTGGTGGTGGTGATCCATCTCTTCTCGGGAGCGTACCTCTTTCTAAAACTTCGTTAGGTGTTGCCCCAATCGTGCGATGGTGTGAGCGGTTGTAGGATGATGCCAATGATTCCAGAATGTCTAGAAATCTGTATGTGTTTTTATGTGTAAAATAACGGTGCATGCGTTCCTTTATGGTGCGCTGAACTCTTTCAGCTAAAGAAGCCTTATGTATAGAATTGGTTGTGTAATAGCTGATATTAAACTCTGTCAACATATTCTGAAAAGCACGGCCTATAAACTCCTTCCCCATATCCGTACAAAAATAGCCAGGAACCCTGTTTTCTTTTAACATTAGCGTTTTGGTGGCTTTAGCAACTGTTTCAGGTGATTTATTTTTCAGAGGAACTAGCCACAGATATCTAGAGAATACGTCTATTATGAATAGAATGTAGCGGTAACCATCGTTATACACAGAATATCTTTGCATGTCTGTTAAATCTGCTTGCCAAATAGAATCAATCGAGGAAGCCGTTGTCTTGGCTGTTTTAAACCTTTTTCTCACAGGCTTATGAAGCGTATAAGCGTCCTGCTCCCTCAAAAATCTTTCAACATCTTTTTTTCCTACTCCGTAAACACTTCTGTACAGTCTATCTACGCCGCCGTAAGAGGATGGGGTAGAAATGTCATAATAGCGTTTAGTTAATACGTTAGCCATTTGCGTATTTTAGAGGCACGTGGGTAGGGTTGGTTTAACCTCTTCTTGCTCCTCTTCAAAGGTGTTACCGCCGGGGGTGACGGCGCCTTCAATTGTGTCACAGGCGTTGCATGTTCCAAGTCTTTTAACCTGTTCAGATTTCCTATCAACGTTTTAGGGACATTTATTTGTTGTAGTCTTGCTTTAATATGCTTCCATCCTGATGGTGATGGCCTATCCCACTTTCTCACCAGATCATGGACAATGTCTACGATATTCGATCCCTGTACCTTTGATCCTTCCACAATGATCTCCCCTGTATCGGTCCATTGTATGGCGGGATCCTCATTCAATAGATTATAAAGACTTAAGCCTTTACTCCTCAATGTAAGTGGGAGGGTATTTTTTAATACATGTTCGATATGTTGTGTGGCTAATCTTTTTGGTTGGTCAGCTGTGTCGTCGGGTACAGATCCTATGTCGCCATCGTCCCCCGTGCTGTGCCTAATAACCACAGGAATCTCTGTAGGGCTCTTATAATTTTCGTACTCGTGAAGAAATTTCTGCAGAGCTTCTTGGTATAAGATTCTTTTCTCATCAGGTGTTTTTTCACTGTTTAATAGGGCTAACAATTCGCTTTCCATTCTTTTAAGTCTGCTTTTACGGGGATCTAGATACGTGTCTGGATTCCTTTGCAGTGAGGCGTACACCTCGTGGGGAATCACTACCACTTTCTTCATTATATTAATCTAGTCAGTAAAGGACCCAAAACTGAAAATAAGATGGGGAGAAATGACCCTCCTGTTTGTACAATAATTCGTTTTTTCTTCGCTACAGTTTGGCTTTTACGAGCGAGTGCACGTATTATGTTCTTGTAGCGGCGTAGGCGAGCCTTCTGATGGGTTTTCATTGATACATTGCAATTTATAACGTTAAGACAGATTTCACAGATGCATTTTAAAAAGTCGGCATCGATATTTTTAATAAACATCTGCTGCATTGCCCGAGGCAGTCGATGATAGATTTTTATTAATTCACGGTATTTCTTTAGTCTCTTTGTCATTCTGGAATATACACCGTTTCAGGCTCGTTTGGAAATATATTCGTTCGCAGAAGCACTCTAAACGTGTTTCGCGGATGAAGGTCGCAAAGCAAATATCCGTAACGCGTGCTTGTAGCTTCTTATAAACTTCCAAAAACTCCTTACGCTGATTCGGGAACATTTGATTGGCTAATACCCCAATTTGTGATACATCTCTACGTTGCGCGAATAAGACTAGATATTGCGTATTTAACGACACATCGCGCATGTATCTATTTTTGAAAAATAGATTCTGATTGATGAAGAACACGCTTATGTTAAGATGGTGGGAGAATACTGTAAATGTCTCGGCAAACGTTTTATCCATCTCCAACATGAGATCGTCAATTACAATGATTGTATGTTCATTTCCCTTTAACGAATTAACGTCATATACGCCTTTGTGGAACAAAATATCATCTTGGTACTCGTTGAACACTGATTGATACGTCGAATAGCACCATATAACTTTATGCACAAATTTCGAGAACATCTCCCCCTTTTCTTTAATGATTTTAAGCATAAACACAGTTTTACCACATCCTGTAGGTCCAGATATAATACATGTGGATGGGCTCGTGAATCTGAATTTTTCTACAGAGTCCATTTCTAACACGTCACACTCCTAAGTGAGTCATTTACAAAATATTACAAATTTTGAGTGCTGATCCTTATATTTCTTCTCCCACAGAACCGTGAATGACGATGAGGTAGAGCAGCCCATCATTACGGATGACCTCGACGACAGTGTAGTTGTGATCTCCTCCCCTGAACCCTCACCAGCGATACCGGTAACACGTCCAAAGCGGAGGTATGAGATACCCACGTCAGGTATAAAGCGACCGAAATACGCGTCTGTTGCAGCGGTAATAGATCCCCAACCCTCAACCTCTTACGCAACAACACCCCCAGCAGCACCTAATATATCCCCTTATTCATCCGCCGCCCCCCGTTCTGTTAAGTCTACAATAATAGAGCCCCAACCATCAACCTCCTACGCAACAGGGCCCCCATCAGCAGCACCTTCCTAATATATCCACTAATTCATCCGCCGCCCCCGTTCTGTTGAGGATGGTATAACGCTGGAATTGGTGCGATCCGCAGCCCCCACCCCAGCCTTGACTAGAAATCGGTATAGAGTCAGGGTCGACCCTAGAGTCATGTATAGCAGTGGAATTGAGCGCGGACTACGCCGGGTTGTAGAGCATATTATAGAGTTTGCTCTTCAGAATCGTGACGAGCGTGAAGTCAGGACGAGTCTGTCCTTTGGATTCGGGTCAGATGACGGTGATGTAGACGATTATTGGGTGATAGTGCCATTTAGACGTTTGGCGGCTGAAGATGTAGAATATATATTAGGGCGTATAATGCAAGCCGCCCAAAGTAGTATAGCCTTCAATATGGACAACTTCACGGTAAATATTGACCATGTATACCGTGTTGCGGGTCATAGTGCCATACCGTATACTCTTAACTTCAATTCTCAAGCTATTTATAGACGGCATATAAACGTCGATCGTGGTTGCGGCTTTATAGCAGTACTCTTAGCACGTATGTTTACTGTACAAAATACACGAACTCAAAAAATTTGGTTGCCTACAGTCGTGGAGCGTGCCCGTAAACTAGCTGTAGACTGTGAACTTGAATTTGACTGTAATATGGGTCCTGAAGAGCTGAGAAGGGTAGAACAGGAAATGAATGTCCGCATAGTTGTGTTTGGGTTGGATGATCGTCGTAGGACTGTGTATGTTTTTAAAAGCTGTGTGAGAGATCGTACAAGGCCCCTACTTATTTTAGGATTGTCAGGGACAACGTATCTCCCCATCCGTAATATAAGGTGGCTTTACGCGAGTTATGACAAAAGTCGAAAATATGGGAGACATCATGATTTGTGTAAGGGGTGCCTCGAGTTTGCGGATGATATAGTGAGACATTGTAAAGAATGTCACATGGTATGTGAGCAGTGTAAAAGCACCAAATGTGAAAGCCGTGTAGTTGAAGCTGAGAAGAGAGACTGTGATGTGTGTAGACGCACATTTTTCAATAATAGCTGTTTTGATTTCCATAAATCAATTGGCACGTGCAGGAAAATGAGAATCTGTGAATGTGGTATGTTTCACACAATGGATAATTGGGGAAAATTTAAGCACAAGTGTGACGTAATTCACTGTCCTACATGCCAGGAGGAATATAAGGCGGATGGAGTAAAGCATGTATGTTATATGAAAGATGCTAAGCCTAAAAATAACCCTTGTATAACTGTATACTACGATATAGAAACATATACGAACGCTGAAACCAAAGAGGTAATTCCACATTTACTTGTGAGCCAGACTATCTGTGATGAGTGTATGGATATCGAATGTGACGAGTGCCCCAAATGTGGTAAACGGACAAACGTTTTTAAAACGAATGTCAGCGATAGTCCTGTGAAACTATTTGTGTCCTATATTGTCAAGTTAGCCGACAAGTTCAAAAAAATGACTGTGTATATTCTCGCCCATAACGGGGCAAAGTTTGACACGCAGTTCCTTTATAAGGAGTTGCTTGAACACGAATCCTCTGAGATATTTACAGGTGATCCATTGAAAAGAGGCAACAAATTAATACAGATGCAGATAAGAGGCAATGTACAATTTAAAGATACTTTATTATTCACACCTTGTAAATTAGCAAAGCTACCCAAGGTGATGGGAGTAGCAGCTGAAGTTTCCAAAGGATACTTCCCATACACTTTCCTCACCAGCGAGACTTTAAACTACGTAGGCCCACCACCCCCCAAACATTATTTTGACTGTATGGATGAACGTGAAGACTTTGATCGATACTACGACAGTTTTAATGAAAGTAACCCTTATAATATAGCTGATGAATGTGAGCGTTATTGCGTGAATGATGTGCGCGTGCTTAGAGTATGTTTCCAGGCCTTTAGAAGGATGTACATAGCCCGTTTCAAATGCGATCCACTGCAAGTCGCAACCACCATCGCATCATTATGTTTTACGGTGTTCAAGAATAACTTCATGCCGAAAGACACCTTAGCCATTATTCACCGAAACAATCCCCGCAGTTACGGGCACAAGGCTATTTACTGGCTCATACACCTACAGCAACAGACAGGTGTATACATAAAGCACGCCCGCAACACGGTGAAGTACCCATTAAGATTAATGGACGTGTTTTTTGGGTTGATGGGTTAAGTGAAAACCGTGTCACTGGTGTGAAGACTGTGTACTCCTTTAACGGTTGCTGGTGGCATGGATGCCCCCGTCCTGAGTGCGGAGTCACCGGAGATATCCACGGTAGGTCTCCTGCCGACTGTCTTGCATCGACCCGCACCCGCGATCAACTTATAGGATCACAGTTCACTCACAAAGTCTTGTGGGAGCATGAATATGATGCACGGATGGAGACAGACGAGGTGTACCGTGAGGAAATAAAAGCGATCAAGCGTTCAATGGTGCTGGATCCTCTCAAATGTGGTGATAGCTTGTTTGGAGGACGTACAAATCCTTTCAGACTATACTTCCCACCTACGGAGGGCGTGAAGCTCCATTACTACGATTTCTGTTCTTTATACCCATACGTGATGAAGAGCAATCCGTACCCCGTGGGCGCTCCTGAGAAACTGGTGGGACCTAGCCTACCATCCATCAATGAATTTTCAAAAAATTTGAATGATCGTTACTTTGGGATCTCTTTCGTAGACGTACTCCCCCCACGCAATTTATGGATGCCGATCTTACCTGTCGTTATCGACGACAAGCTCATGTTTCCCCTGTGCGTGAAGTGCGCGGAAGAGGATAACGGCGAATGTAACCATATACCCCACCAGCGTAAGATCAGAGGCGTATATACAAGTCCTGAGTTGGCCCTAGCCGTGCGCCATGGTTATAGAATACTGAAGATACATGAGGTGTGGAGGTTTCAGAAGCTACCCAACCTTTTCACACCATATATAAACACCTTTTTGAAGGATAAGGTTGAGGCATCAGGGTATCCGCGAGGAGTTGATACCGAAGATGAAAAGTCTGCCTATATTCAACGTTACCGCGACCGCGAAGGTATACAACTTGATCGTGTCCAAATTGTAAAGAATCCTGGCAAGCGCTTTAGTGCAAAGTTGTGTCTAAACAGTCTATGGGGAAAATTTGCGCAGAATACCGGCAGAGGGAGCATTCATTTGGCACAAAGTTATAGCGATGTCTGGGATTATGCCAATGCCCCCGATAAAGAGGTCATGGAGATCGTAAATGTAGGTAATACTTACGTAATAAAGTACAACAACACTGAATTTGCCACAGATACCTCAAGGGTTACAAACATACCTGTGGCCAGCTTCACAACAGCCTACGCCCGTATAAAACTTTGGGGTCTATTGCATTCTCTTGGGCGGAGAGTATTGTATGCCGATACAGATAGCGTGATATTCACAGAGAGGGAGGGTGAATACATGCCCACTATTGGGGAGTTCCTCGGCGAGCTCACTGATGAGATCAAGGATGAGTATGGGGACAACGCATACGCCGACTCTTTTGCCTCAACAGGACCTAAGACTTATGGGGTACGGGTCAGGGTGGGGGAGGAAATGAAATATATCGTGAAGGCAAAGGGTATTACGCTCAACCATGCGAATCGGGAGGTTGTTAACTTTGAGTCGTTGAAGGATCTAGTATGTTTGGATGAACAACCTCACCAACTAATTGTAGGCACCCACAATTTTCGGGCGCAGAAGCTGGGGGGCGTGAAGGAACTTAGGGGTACGATGGTGTGCCGTAACACCTATAGGAAACGTTACCAGTTACCTGGTACCTATGATACCGTACCCTTTGGATACCAATGATGCTTCTAACTCACACGTCTTGTATATAATCGTATCTATTTGTAAATATATTATATTATATATATATATATATATACTTGAATATCTCGTTTATTAAATCGTATTTGTAAATATATATAACTTGAATATCTCGTTTATTAAATAAATCATGTTTCAAATAGCGTTTCACTTTCTCCTTTGTGTGTGTGTGTGTGTGTGTGTGTGTGTGTAGGTGAAAGTTCTAAGCTCCGCCCACTGTAAGACCGTGAGTCATGCTACTATCTGGGAATCCCTGCGTGGTCAGTCGACCGCAGTAAGCCCGAGAGATCAGACGTGTATTCAGATCAGACGTGTATTCAAATGGCTACCTTTAATATTGCTTGTACAACGTTTACGAAATGGTATTCAGTAAAGTGCCAGGATGTGGTGGATACCGAAAAACTTCCTATTCATCCCTCCTATGCCTCTTTTAAAAACACATTGGATTGTGCGAAGTTCCAAGATGTACAAATACTCTACGGATGTTCTGGTGAGACCGTTGAAGGCTTTCGTTGCACAGACGATGTGCTGAAGTATACTGCAGAGCTAAACTTTATAAAGTCTCACATACACCGTGAAGTAAAAGAAACAACGCGTGCAGAAGAGAAGCAGCAGGTATGGATAATGAGTCTTGCTGATGGGTGGTGTGACAAGCGGTATTACGTCATGCTACACCATGTCGATTACTCATACCCTACGACTGGAAATGTGAATCTCGTGATCATGGACAATCTTAAGTATTTTTATCACTATATTAACGTATATCATGATGAGGTTCGTAGTGAGGTTGTGGCTAGTGCCCTGCGTGAATTTTTAACAGAGTTTAGAGACGAGTATCGTTTGATGGGCAGAAAGGAAAAATATGAACATATGTTCCTCTCAAATAGTGCGCCGGAGTGTGGAGATATTTAGTAAAACATAAAATGTTCCTAGTTCTTATCCAAAATGTCTGGTGCGTAGGCTGGTAGTGATATTCTTGTACCGGTACAACAATTCGACTCGCGGAACAAGCCCATTCACGTATCATCGAGTCAGCCGCCCGTCGAACCATTCCTGCCTACCTGCGTGCCTCACACGGCTCATAGTTATCTCAGAGCTTGAGCCGAGTGGACGTGCGCTCCTCGAATACGATGGAACTTCCTTTGAGCAGCATTCTCAACGCCTCGTACGATGTGTCCGTGACGAAATCGTTGCGCGTGTTCAGGCGTAATTCCGGTACCATTAGCTATGTACTGGAAACGGAATGTAGACCGACAAACAAACGGGTTTATTTAAGTATCGAGGAGATGAATAGAATCTTTGTGATAGTTGAGAAGTGGAGTGAAGATCGTTATAAAATACCTGCTAACGTAGGTACAAGAAGAGAGCAGATTAGTGACGCACCCTCATACGCCGTTGTATGTACGTTGTGTATAAATAACGATCGGCCGTGCATTGATATACGGTTGATGTGGAAGAATGCTTCTGATAATAACGCTCTTATTCCTACGCGAAACCGTTTCATCCTCGACAGAATGTTTGAAATCGTCGGATTCCGTAAACTGAAACCTATATTAGACGCGCGTGTTACGGATATGTTTTATTTTGATACAGTACTTGAATACGCATACACCGCTCTGCTCGATGGGTTTACCGAGTGTAGGGCTGGTGAGAATGGTCTAGTGCTGGATGTTTATTTAAAAAGTTTAGACTCTTTGAAATACCATGAACTTTGGTACAAAGCAATTGATCGGTACAAGGCTGAGCTCACCTACACCGTTCACCCTGAAGAACTATTTCTTTATATAACGCGCAGTTGTCGTAACGATTTAGAAGATTATTTCAATTGCCGCTATGTTGAGTGAGTTCACGATTGAAAAGCTCGAGTCGGTAGAAATAAACCCTCGATTGGAAAAGCGTTCTTATAAACTTGTGTTTAATAATGTAGCTAACGATGAACTCTTTGTGCGTGCTTTTGATTGTATTCTAGACGTATTTAAAGATGACTTACCAACCGGTTGTAAAGTGGGAACAAAAATAGTACTGAACGATATGAAAGCCCTTCATATCGAATACAGGTTTCCCTATACTTTAAGCGGTGAAATATTATTAAGCCGCATATACTGCGTAATGCAGAGCAATAATGATGTAATTGTAAACTCGATTAAGACCGAGTTTAGTATTTTGAAAAAAAGTGAATTGTATTATATTTTGCTTGACATTTCTCCTGTACTGATTATACGCATATTTCTATTGAAATGTATATTTATTTCTATTTGAAAAGTATATTTATTTTATAAATATATCTCCATAATTGTGTGTGTGTGTGTGTATATTTCTCCTGTACTGTTATGTACATATTTCTATTGAAGTGTATATTTATTTGAAATGTATATTTTATTTTATATATATCCATAATTGTGTGTATATATTTCCTGTACTGTTATATGCATATTCCTCAAATGTATATTTATTTTCTATATATTTATAATAAAAAGAATGATGCAATGTTGTTTTACTTAATTGTTATGCCTTCTACTACCGGTATTCGAAATATAATAATGTATACAGTGGTATTGCGGTATCTGGCAATTTTAAGCCTTCTAAGCCAACTGGCTGATTAGGCGTATATAATAATGTATACAATAATACTGCTAAAAGAGGTATCTGGCAACTCAAGCCATTTACAGCCAACTGGCTGATTAGGCGTATATAATAATAATGTATACAATGGTACTGCGGTATCTGACAACTCAAGCCATTTACAGCCAACTGGCTGATTAGGAGTCTATAATAATGTATACAATGGTATCGCGGTATCTGGCAACTCAAGCCATTTACAGCCAACTGGCTGATTAGGAGTCTATAATAATGTATACAATGGTATCGCGGTATCTGGCAACTCAAGCCATTTACGCCAACTGGCTGATTAGGAGCCTATAAAACAACGCCTCTCGGCTGAAGTCTTAAGTGCACTTGGCTCCTGCCAGGTGAACACCTCTCCTCCTTTCTCTCCTTTCTCTTGGGGGATAACGCCGCCTCCAAGTTTCCCCCCCCACCCCCTTTGCAACACCCCCACCCCCACTTTGCAACAACCCCACCCCCCTTTGCAACATTACATAATAACCTGCAACATTCTTGCACTCTCCCCTTTTCGGCTATACTACTCGCACTGTCCATGTTTAAGTCAAAATTGTTTAACTGGGGATCGTAATGAAATAGAGGACAAGAAGGAATTACCAGAGAAGAGAGATCACAGACAAAACAGTCAAGTTTTAAATTTGGTTTAATCCCCCCCAAGTACTTATGTGTCACTCAGGTCTAAGCTTATAAGAGAATGAGACTCCTTAAATGTAAATGTTTCCTAGTTAGGCCCTAGGTTGTAGACCTAATTAGGCTTGATTAGGTTAGGCTTAGGCTAGACCATTTAGCCTAATTCTGCAATTTTTTTGTTAAGTAAGGTTAAGGTTTGTAAATTCCCCACACACGGACCACCAATGTGAAAAATGCTCTGTACGAATTGGTCTACAATTAACCCACCCCTTATATCTCCAGTCTAACTATAGAGTAGATCAAGTCCAGCCTAGAGATTCCGGAAATGGTCCAGAGCGGGCAGATAAATTGAGGTCCACAGTAGGATTCCTCACCAAACTAGGTTAGGGCAATCTACCTTTACCTTTGTTAAGCTATGAGTTGATGCTGGGTCTTAGGCCACAATGTAGGCCTAATTTGTCTGACCCAGCTTAATTTAATGCGTTTACTTCTAAGTTAGAAGATCTAACTGGGCTAAAAACACAATTAGTCACTTACTGCTAGTTATTAGAGAGTCTCTTTTCCCCTTCTGTTTTTGTTGAGAGCGTACTTGCTGGTGGGGATCTTATTTTCTTGTCTGTTCTTCTCCCTTCCCTCGTTCCGTCTTCTCGCCCCGTTCCTCGTTTTCGTTCTCCTTTTCGCGGGGCTTTTTCCACCAGCGTCGTCTTGGTTTTTTCCTCGGTTGGTTGATCGGTAATGTATATCTATTACCGAGCACGCTCTTGTCACACAGTATATAAATACTAGTGTGGAGAATAACTCTGGTGAGCAACCAATTGGTTTCATCCACCCAGTTATTGACATAAAAGGAATTTAATAATTGTTAGATTAACTACCTACCTACTCAGTGAACCATTTTCGTTACCTCCCAACTACCCACTCATCAGTTTTCCATAACTACTTTCGTGTCCGGGACTCCTCCGAATGCGCTGAGCGAATCACGGAAGTAATTCTCTCTGGCATGGAGGCGTACATTCCATATTCTATTCCTACTACTAATGCAAAAAACCTTAATTTAACTTTACTACTTCTACTGTCATTTGAAACAGAGCGAAGGCTTTCAGAAGGTACCGTCGCCATCCAACTCCTGCCTCTCACTCAGCTTATACATATTTCTGCCCGGAATGGTGCAAAATCTGTTCTTCGACTCGCCAAAACTTCCTTCATCAGACAAAAATGTGAAAACCTATCCAATACTAATTCTTCTCGTTCTTTCTAGCACTTAGCCAAGAACCTCCCCAACAACTTAACTTTTTTTTAACTCCTCTTTTCCATTCCGATGGCTAAGTTGCCGTCTCTTCTCCTGATAAAGCTGAACTCTTCGCTCAAACTTTCGCTTCCAACTCAAACCTGAACGATTCCGGTGCTGTTCTGCCATCTCCTCCTCCCTCTGACTTAATTATGTCTAAAATTAGAAGCTCTTCCAAAGATGTTTTTTCTGCCATATCTGGGCTCAACTCTAGGAAGGCGTACGGTCCTGATGGTGGTCTTCCTGTTGTTCTCAAGAACTGTGTTTCTGTACCGACCCCCTGCCAAGGCAAACTTTTTCGTCTTTGTCTTTCATCTGGTACTTTTCCTTTTTGCTGGAAGTTCGCTTTCATTCAGCCTGTCCCAAAGAAGGGTGACCGCTCGCAACGCTCAAACTATCGTCCAATTGTTTTTATTTCATACCTTTCTAAAGTTTTTGAATCTATCCTCAATAGGAAGATTCTTAAACACCTCTCTTCTCACAGTTTTCTTTCTGATTGTCAGTTTGTGTTCCGTAGGTGACGCTCTACTGGCGATCTTCTTTGCTATTGCGCTAGACATCTCAAAAGCTTTTGCTAGAGTTTGGCACAAATTTTAATTTCCAAACTGCCCTCCTTCGATGTCTATTCTCTATCTGTGCCTTCATGTGTAATTTCCTTTCTGGTCGATCTATTGCTGCGATTGTAGATAGCCACTGTTCTTCTCCAAAGCTATTAATAGTGATGCTCCTCAGGGCTCTGTTCTGTCACCCACTCTCTTTCTTTTATTTATCAATGATCTATTAAGTTGCACTTCCTATCTTATCCACTCCTATGCCGATGATTCCACCTTTCACTTCTCCACCCGCTTTACAAAGCGTCCATCTCAACAGTCACTCCTTGCTTCGCGTGGGACGGCTATGGTGCACCTGACCTCTGATCTCTCTCTCTCTCTCTCTCTCTCTCTCTCTCTCTCTCTCTCTCTCTCATTGGGGAAGAGAAATCCTTGTGGCTTTCAATGCCTGAAAAACTCGGTTCCTTCATCAGTGTACTCGTCATAATCTTCCACACAACTATCCTCTTACCTTCAATAATACACAACTCAGTCTTTCCTTTTCTCTTAACATTCTTGGCGTTTCCTTTTCTCGTGATCTTTCCTGGAAAGGTCACATATACTCTCTTTCTGAAACATCTTCTAAGCGGTTAGGTGTGCTGTACCGCCTCCTCAGTTTCTTCACCCCCATTCAGTTGCTGTCTGTACAAGGGTCTTGTCCGCCCCTGTATGGAGTACGTTCCTCATGTGTGGGGTGGCTCAACCCACACAGCTCTACTTGACCTGGTTGAATGGAAGGCTTTCGTCTCATCAATTCCCCGCCTCCTACTCACTGTCTTTAATCTGTCTCTCTCTTCCCCACAATGTTGCCTCACTTTACTTTTGTTATTATAACGGACACTGCTTTTCTGAACTATCTAACTGCATGCCTCCTCCTTTAAGGAGAGCACACAGTACCAGACTTTCTAAACATTCTCATTCTTCTTCTGTCCAATTCTGTAACGCAAGGGTTAATCGGTATTTTCAATCTTTCATCTACTCAGCTGGTAAACTCTGGAACAAACTTCCTCAATCCGTTTTTCCCCCTGTCTATGACCTTCAATATTTCAAACGCAGAGTGTCCAAGCATCTCGAACTCCTTGGACCTTGATTTTGGCTCTCTTCTTCTTGTATTGGGGGCGTTTTTGCGGTCATTCGCCTTTGGCCCCTCCTTCCTGCATAATATACATGGGTGCAAATCCCCTATGAGACAGGGGATACATGTACACCCACTTTTTGAAGGCCGGGGACATAGTATCAATTGTACCCCCCTACTATTTGGGAACTATTAGGAACTCTTAGTAGGCTAACGGTATTCCAAAGTAATAAGAGGAATTCTAATATATGAATAAGTATTATTATATTATATTATTTTTGTTAAGATATTTTAAGTATATGTACTAAAAATCCATTAATTTTTATATCCAAATGTACCCACCTTTTGATAGCGATTTGCGCCCATGATAATATGTCTTGGAGACCAGATTATACTAGGTTAAGATGGTCGTTTTAGATTGGTTAGTTATTACGGCCATTCATGATCTCTGTAACAAGTTTCAAAAAACTGAACTCCATAAACTTCTTATTTACCTAATAATAATTAATTATCAAAACGCACCCTATTCCATTTTGCTGTTGTTTACCTTAAAAGTCTTTTTCCTTTCTGCAGAATACACTCTAAAGAAAACTGTATTTAACCATTAATATTAAGAGGGTATCATTATTATTTCATTTTAGCGAGCACCAACCTATGATAATTTCACCTTTTTTGTACTGAGTTTTTCCTACCAAGCACACAAAAGGGCATAATAATGTACGTGCATAGTACCGAAAAGGTTAAAGGTTCCTTTGCATTAAAAGTTTGAAATGGAAAGTATTAGGATATTAAATATTCTGAATCTCTTTATGGTTTCACGGAAATTCAGCTATTTTCTTTAAAAAATAAATATCGTTCCATAAAGTCTATATACCGTTATATACTCAGTCACCTCGTCATATCCCAGTAGTAGAAGTTTGGTAGAAATGACGCGCAGATTCTACAAAAGGAATGAAATTACTAAAAAATATCAATGAAATTATTCCAAATCCTATAGAAAATAGGACAAGTGACACAAATTGCACATACCACCAGATCTGAAACAAATATTTTACCTTGATAAGAACACACCAGCGCTGATAAATTTCTACCAAACTTCTCTATTTGGGTGATATCCCATGGTCGGATACAGTGCAAACCAAAAAGCCTTGCTCCATGTGTTATATTTATTAATTAGTAAACGTTATGTTCGCCACTGTGTTCATCGTGTTATATATATATATATATATAAATATATATATATATATATATATATATGATCCCTCCTAAGGAGACGTACTTTTACATTTAGGATAAAAACGAAGACGTAGAGCAAAAAAGTAATTATATGTGGCTGCAGCTGACGTTTCGGGCAACTCTACCCATTTTCAAGACCTAATAAATAAAAGCTAAAATCAATACATGACAAAAAATTGTTCAAGAATAAAAATTAAAATTACAAAGTGGAAACAGGCATAAGCCAAA
>JAJOZX010000249.1:715000-752500 GCA_023014485.1 Bathynomus jamesi
TCATAACGAAGGCGAAGGCCTTCAGGGGCAGGATTCAAAGCTCCCCAATTTCCTCTCCCATTTTGCCATCATACTACTGCCACGGACTCGACGGAAATTAAATAAAAATAACCAACCAAATTATCGTTTCCCATCAATGATTGCGTCAAACGGGATAGTTTTACAAAGTTTGTTCTATAAACCTGGAACTTAGAAATCCTTTTAAATACACTATTTTATGAATTTTACAGTTTCCATCTATTTTATATTAACTAACTCATTTGCAGGGGCGTACCTAAAGTATTTGGCACCCGTGGCCGATCCTTCCTTTGGCAACCCCCCATAAATAATTTTAAAATTTATACAGAAAAATATATTATGTTTGCAAGTAGATTTTTAAACAGTACAGTACTGTCATAAGCAAATTGGAAATAAGAAAAATGCAGGACATTAAAAATTCAGTGAACAGGTAATACTGCATTTTATTTTATACAAAAAACACAGGAAATCCAGTCCCAACGCTCAGCCTATTCTTCAAAGGTAAATAGAGAGGATTCACAGTCCCTGCTTTCGAGCCTTAATTTCTGCAAATTGATCAATGACCTCATCAAAATTCACCTTCTTTGCATATTCATGTTCAATTGAAAGTAAAGCCAGATTTGTCAATCTTGTCTGACTCATGGTCGAGCGAAAGAAATTTTTTATCAATTTCAATTTGGAAAAACTTCTTTCACATGAAGCAATAGACATACAGACAGTCAAAAAGAATCTCAAACACAGTGACAAGCTTGGCAAAGATTCACAAAAAACCCATTTCACAATAAACTCCAGAAACTGCAATGCTGTCCATTTCTTTGCCTCTTCAACGCTGATTTTGGCAGCTTCCAAATGCCTCCGAAGTCGTCCAATTTCCACACTGATATCTTCATCAGAGAATTCATCGAAAATCTGAGTCAAATTTGGAATATACTTCCGAAATTCTTCTTCTGTTGCAACAACCAAAGTGTTTGGCTGAATAACAGCGAAGATTGACTGAATTTGATCCATTGCCTTAGAACGAATTTCCAATTCTTGATGAAAGCGATCAAGACATTCAAACATAGCCCTTTTTACTTTCTCTAGCAATGTGAGACCAGCATCCTTTGCCATCTCTCCTGGCATCCTTTTTCGGAGCTTTACTCTCCCTCTTCTCTCCATAGAAATGTCCATTTCCTCACACTTTGTAGTTGCATGATGAATGGCCCTCTCCACAATGCATTTACCGGGTATTATAACATCACGACGATGCATTTATAAACACTTAAACATCACTATGATACCACATTGCCAAAAATTATTGGACACTGGTATAAGTACCATGATATTGTTATAAACATCAGCACTTTATGCTTTATCATAATTATTTAATGAAACATACCTCATGTATGTGGAGTCACAGTGTCAAGTGAACAAGACTTGGAATGTTAGTTGCAGCCAGCTGGCTATGCTCAACAAACTGATGACTAAAACGTCAACAAACGTTCGCCTTTCGATGTAATTTTTATGAAATATTTAATTTTTCGTATGTAAATTTTGTATTGCCAATAAAAATAAAAATTTATTTTATAGTGGAAATTAACATTAAGCTGTTGTAATAGTTTGAACATTTTAAATTTTTTTTTCTTACTTTGGCGAATTTTTCATTTGGTTTGAAAACTTGTACTGGTATTTCAACTCTTCCGATGGCACCCCCTCCTGGCTGTCACCCGGGGCGGACCGCCACCCTCGCACCCCCCTTAGTACGCCACTGCTCATTTGGGCTACTTTACATTATGAAATCGTTCAAATACGGTATATATCTCAAGGACTATCTAAAAACTAAACTATTTTCAATGACATGATTGGATTGGATGAAAAAGGTGTGACATCACGTGACGGCTATGCTTATGCCTGATTGGCTCAACTCAACACCTTCCATTTTCAATACCAAACTTGTTCCGACGTTTACATGCCAATAGTACGTAGACGTTTTTAGGATTTATTTTAGGCTCACGAAATATTAAGCCCAACATGTTTTCCAACAAGTATTTCAGATTTTATTATTTTGTATCCATTAATGAACCCCCAATTTTGCAATCCGAACATAAATAGTGGAAAAAGGAAAAGCTAAGTTCTTAAAATATAAAATTTTCAAATGAAGCACTATTCATTATATTATATTCTTTTAAACTAAATAAATTTTGCTAAGTAGTATGTTCTTTCAGACTTTATCTTCAATTTTATAGTGTGTGTGTGTGTGTGTGTGTGTGTGTCTTTTCAGATTAAGACCATTTATTAGTTCTGTTACAAAGATGCAGAATGTAGAAAATATTACATATATTTTCTTTAAATAAATACTCACTCAGTTCTCGGTCATCACGGATAACCCGATTTCACGGTTAACTCAGTATACCCGACGGTTGGAGGCGTCGAGCTGCGAATGTAAGCAACTGTTATCTCGGTGTCATAATCACGGATAAGTGCACAACTGTCACAATTCGTAAATCACTGTTAACTCGTTTCACGGTTGAATGAATCATGGATAACCGCGTGAGTACTGTACTACTGTACAGTAAGAAATAGAGACAAGAGGATTGTATACTACTTAGGCCTATAACTTTCTATCATTTAACTTTCATGAATTTTTCCAGTCATCGGGAAGTCAGGAAGAATCACAGGAAAAAGCAAAATCATCTTCGTGCTGCACAAACAGAATCAAAGAAGGAATAAACCAAATTATTATTTTGTACAAGTAATCAAAATTATTTTCTCAAGTCAAATTTGAAGTTTAGGGCAAAACAAAAGTTTCATAAGTATTTACGGCTTAATAATTATTATTTATTATTTAATATGCAAAAAAAAAAGAAACAATAAATTCAAAATTTTTTAAAAATAATTCTTGCTTACTACTGTAAAATTCGTAACACATATACTTAAGCTTAATAAGATCAAGAACCAATTCAAATCTCATTATATAACAGATTTAATGGTGTAAACCAGTAATCTTTCGCACTTTTCTCAGAAATCCTGAACTTCGCAAAAGGACCTTATTAATGTACATTGACTTCGTAATATCTGCAGTTGTTTACCACGGATTATCTCTGAATGCGATTAATTTCCAACTAGATCCTTTCATGTACATGATTATTGGAGGCTTGTGTGAAATTCCAGCGTACAGTATAACTGTTCCCATGATTGAGAAATTTGGGAGAGTACCGCCCACAGCAGCATGTTACTTTATATGCGGATTAACGATATTAATACTTGCATTTATAACATCCGGTAAGAATACTTGTTACTTTTAATTTGAATGCATTAATTTCATTACGATTAACATACGAATATGTAAATATTTGAAATATTTCTTGTGATATTTCAGAATTTTTAGTAACGTATCTAAAAATGCGAGTCGTAATGACGACGAAAATTTTGTATAGCAAATTCATGGAAAAGAATATTTCTTTTGTTTTAAATTTAGTTATTCAAACTATTCCAAAATTTTGATCTCATGATATGAAAAAAAGTTTATTTACTCCAATTAACCCAAGTTACACTTACGTTATTGTAATTTGTAGTATTTCTGTCCGTGATTTATTACTGTACTTTATTCTGCTTAATTTTCTTTTTTATTTTAAATAGTGTAACAGTTTTTTTAGTTTCATGGGCGAGTTACAGTTAATTTCCATTATACAACAGTGCTAATTATAGTAACCATTTTCATAATGAAAATAAAAATAATAGTTACGGATGTTAAATTAATCTATTGACAAGACTTACGCTACATGCACTCGTGTTTCAGTACCAACATGGTTGTTGATAACCCTTGCGATGATAGGAAAATTTTGCATCTGTGCTGCCTATCAGCTCATATATTTGATCGCATCCGAGGTTTTCCCAACAGAAGTTAGATTACAAGGATTGGGGACATCATCTTTCGTATCAACATTCGGAGCCACTGCAGTTCCTTTCATCACCGACTTAATAGCAAGTATTCATTGGCCACTATCAATTTAAGTCAGTAAATGGACGTTAGCTTCTTATGAATAATTAACAAACTAGAAAGTAAAATGTGATTACAAAGTAGTTGTGCAACTTTAAAATTCAATAGCTCTTCATGTACAAATAATAGAAACAAACTGTAAATGGCATATGGAAGCATAATTATTGAAGTTTTTAACACATTATACAGTCGCACATTCAAAACAGTGGAGAGAGCACCCTCTTGCTAAACGAAGGTGCTGTTGTGCTTTCTGAAAGATTTAATCGTCTTAGTTTAGGGATAAAGAAATTTTGCAACATTGCGAGGTAATATTCACCATTGACTATTGATTCTTCAAAAAAGAAAGGACCAATGATACATGACGTTTGAGAGCACACCAGACATTTGTTTCTGGTCTCTCTTTCATGATGCCAGACTTCGTGAAGTTTCTCTGTCCCTAAAGGCGCTAATTGTGACAGTTGACTCTGCCACAGCTGTCGAATGTTACCTCTCCAGAAAATGTCAACTCGACCAGAAACGCAGGGAAATTCTTGATTTTTTATTGGAACTGTTCGGGTCTTTGGAAAATCGGATTAAACCATGTAATGAGAAAGATGGCGGTTGTTAAAGCCTGGAAATTTGTAATGTATTTTGTTAAAAACTTTAATAATTTTGCTTTCACATGCCATTCACAATTTGTTTTTATCATGTGTACCAAAAGTTATTAAAGTTTAAAGTTGCACAAGGACTTTGTAATCACTCTGTATGTAATCAAAATATGCACGGTCTTTCGTGTAACTTTAGTGAACAATACTTTACAGTAATTATCGTGTAAAACATATTCTAATGGTATCGTTATGCGAATTTTAATATATTTATTTATTATTTAAATTAAGATACTTATGTTTGTAATGAATAAGCTTAGTGGACGTAAAGAAAGCGTGGTCATTAATGGCAAAGCGTCTAATTGGAAAAGTGTAACTAGCGGCGTGCCTCACTCACTGCCTCAGGGATCAGTTCTGGGACCACTTTTCTTGTATTATTTATATCACTCATATCGACATTGGAATTGACGATATAACTTCAAAATTTACGGGTGATACCAAAATAGGAGGACCAACAAACTCAGCGGCAGAATGTTTGCAGATTCAAGATGATATTAATAAATTAATTGAGCAGGAAATTGGCAAACGAACTTTAATATAGAAATGTAAAATGTTGCATATCGGTAGAAACAATGTTAAAGAAAAGTATTTTATGCGCGGCAGAACACTAACTAACGAGTGTTACGGAAGAAAAAGATTTAGGTATTATTTATTGCTGCCGACACTTTTGTACCGAGTAAACAGTGTATAGAGGCGGTTAGAAAAGCAAATAAAATCTTATCATTTATTGGCAAATCATTTGAATTTAAGTCGTAAACAATGCTAACATTATGTAATTCCTTAGTATGCCCGCATCTGGAATACTCCATTCAGTTCTGGTCCCCATATTTACGACAGGACAGAGCCAGAATGGAGATAATTCCTGGACTCAGAAACAAATCATACGTTGCCCTTTAAGAAACGTTCTACAGATCTACAGAAGCTACGGCTAACAAGGATCCTAAGATCCACTGTAGGGTTAGCCCGAGAGAAAGGAAAGAGGAGGGCGTTAAAAGAGGAGAGTAAGTAGCAAAGCGTATCATTCGAGGGTTAACATTCATTCAGAAAGAGAAAGAAAGACTCCCCATCATCATCCGCCGGCCACTGCCGACAAGTCGGAAAAATAGTCGAAGAGAAGAGGAAAGGGGTGAAAGATGAAAAGACGTAAAATAAGAACGCTTGCAAACCATGCAAACAGTTAACTCACTGTCATATTATGCAAACTACAGACATGCAAGAAAAGAGAGGATAAGAAAAAAAAAGTAGGTAGAGTATAACAAAAGGTGGGTTAGTTTACGCTACGAGCTACATCTACGTTCGTGTTGGTCTAATTTTTTTTTTTAATTTCATTGCTGCATTACACGCTGGCATGTCACAAGCTGGCATTAGTCATCAACAGACTCATCCCCGATTACCACCCCCAGAGCTCCTGTTGCTAATTGTTTTATTATTTTAAACAACGTTAATATTTTTAAAGTGCCTATCTAAACGGTTCTTAAACACTAACGCTGGTAGAGGTCACGACGGGGCGCGGGAAGATTATTCCATTTATCAATTACTTTAAACGTAAAGAAGTTTTTAGCAATATTAGTAATGAAACGTTTGCCACGCAACTTAAATCCGTTATTACGAGCATTGCTATTATCGAAAGTGAAAAGTTTGTCAAAATTTACGTTATCGATGTTATTAACGATTTTGAAAACTTCAATAAGCTCCCCCCTTAATCTCCTAGTTTCAAGTGAATGCAAGTCTAACTCTTTAATCCTATCTTCATAAGGGTTGTTGCGCAATGACGGTAGTTTCGTGGCACGACGCTGAACCCTTTCTAACCTATCAATATCCTCACGCAAATACGGGCACCAAAACTGAACGGCATATTCTAAATGAGGCCTGACTTGGGACTTGTAAAGGGGCAATATAATATCCTTCGATTTAAATTCGAAATTACGCGCTATGAAGCCTAACATCCTATTAGCTTTTGCGCAAGACTCCAGGCACTGGTTCCTAACTTTTAAATCCTTAGATATGCGTACGCCTAAATCTACTTCCTCGTCAACGCTCGCTAACTCTCTATCATCCATCGTGTACGTGTATTTATTGTTACGAGAATCTATATGCAAAACTTTACATTTGTCTGTTAAATTGCATCTGCCACTTATTCGTCCACTCCATAATCCTATTTACATCGTCTTGGAGCCTATTTCTATCATCCTCGTTAACAACCTTACCGCCTATTTTAGTATCGTCCGCGAATTATGACACGTTACTAGTCAATCCTACATCTAATGTCGTTAATGTAAATTACGAACAGCAATGGGCCTAACACTGAACCCTGTGGGACACCGCTACCTACATCCAACCACCCCGATTCACTACCATTAACAAAGACCCTCTGTCTCATAGCACGAAGCCATTCCTGTAACCAGTTAGCTACCTGACCGCGTATACCGTGCGCTTTAACCTTCGCAATTAATCTTCTATGCGGAACTGTATGGAACGCCTTTTTAAAATCTAAATAAATAACGTCAGCCGCTCTATACCTATCGTATTCGCGCACTATTTCGTTATAAAATTCTAACAAATTAGTTAAACAAGATCCATGGCGTCGAAACCCATGCTGACTACTATTAATCAAATCTCGACTTTCTAAGTGATCGATGATACGATCCCGAACGACGGATTTCAATAGTTTACCGACAATTGACGTTAAGCTAATGGGCCTATAATTGCAAGCTACTGTGCGGTCGCTTTTTTTAAAATGGGCGTGACGTAAGCTAATTTGAAGTCTTCAAGAATAATTCCCGTTTCGAGTGACTGATTAAAAATCTTCGTTAAGGGGCCTACAACAACGTCTTTCAAATGTTTCAAATGTCTAGGATAAAAAGCGTCAGGGCCTGGAGCCTTGCTAACTTTTAGCCTATCGATATAATGCGCAATCTCACCCTCGTAAACAGTTATTTCATCCAAAATAGTCTCGCTACTAAATGGAACGATATCGTCCACGTCGAGGACATTATTAACGTCTTCTACGGTAAAAACTGTCGCAAAAAAAGTTATTGAAAATACCCGCCATCGCCTGAGCGTCACAAGCCAAAGCGCCGTTAACATCCACTAGAGGGCCTATGTTATCTTTTATCGGCTTACGATTATTGACGTATACAAAAAACTTTTTGGATTATGTTTACTACCCGCAGCTATAAGTATCTCTAAATTACGCTTAGCATTCCTAACTGATCTTTTAACCTGACGTCTAAGCTCGATACATCTATTAAAGTTAGCTGCCGTGCCATTGCGCTTATTAAGTCTATACGCTCTGTTACGCTCGTTTATGAACTCGCCTATTTCCCTAGTCCACCACTTGGGCCTACCATGATTTCTAGCGCGCTTGGGCCTACGAGGAATAAACTCCCTTTCAATATTCATAAAACTTTCTTTAAACGCCTCCCAATGCAAATTTGTGTCATTACCCATAAGTAAGTTATCCCAGTCCACTACTCTCATCTTATCCGCAAAACTATCAAAATTAGCCCTACAAAAATCAGGTACTTCTATTACGTTACTATCCTTAGTGTTTCCTATCAATAACTTAAACTTTCCTGTTAACGGGAATACCCAGCCGCCCGCCATCATCTGGACTCTTATCTTGCGGAATTCATGTGGCGACAACGTACCGAAAGCAGCGACGTTTTTTCTGCGATTTTAGATGACACATTTTAGCCCCCTACTAACTGATTATCGTTTACATATTAGCTAATTTCATTTAAATGATTAATAAATTCCGTACTTACGTATTATCGGGACTACCAAACTGTTTATGATGTATTTTAGCTCTCGTCATTTTCGTTTAAACTAACGAAAATATCACAACTTAACCTAACCAATTATCAAAGGCGTACAGTTGACCTAACCGGGCATTCAATTAACCTAACTGGGCATTCAGTTAACCTAACCGGGCATTTTCCGTTATACTAACCTGTTAGGTCAATTGAATGCCCGGTTAGGTCAATTGAATGCCCGGTTAGGTCAACTGTACGCCCTTGATTGGTTAGGTTAAGTTGTGATATTTTCGTTAGCTTAACGAAAATAACGAGAGCAAAAATACATAAACAGTTTGGTGGCGGGCGGTTGGGTATTCCCTTTAACAGGAAAGCACCTATTTTCGCCGTTCGTCATCACCAAATCTAAAATATTGGCACCGCGCGTTGGTTCGGTAACCATCTGTCGTAAAAAATTATCTTCCATGAACTCAATCAATCTCAAACCCTTCTCATTACCAGTAAAAGTCTCGTAATTAACATTAGGGCAGTTAAAGTCTCCCACAATTTTACTATTCCGATTGTTAATAAAGTTACCAAGAAGTGAGTAAAATCTAGTATCGGTATCGATAAACAACAACAAAATTAAAACTAATACTACGCGCCCTAACTTCAACGCATATCGCATTAATTGCTGCCGGAAAATCTATCTTAACCTCGATAGCCCTAAGGGAATTACGAATGTACAGCAAAACGCCGCCACCAATCCTATGTAACCTATCATTAGTAAAGAGTTTAAAACCCGGTATATCAAGTTCCCCCAACAAGTCCCGAGTCACCGCATTTAACCACGTTTCAATGATAGCAACTATATCGTAGTTCCCGGAATAAATTATCGCCTTAAATTCGTTCAATTTATTTCTAATACTACGCGCGTTACAATAAAAGACGTTTAAGTTATTTCTTTCCACGGGCCGCCGTTTTGAACTATTTTTCACGTCAGGCCCGTGTTTCCCGGACCCACAACGTTTAAAGAAGGCTTCGACCTATACAGCTTTCGTACGTTTTCGTCAATTAAGCTACCTAGCCTAGCATTACCTATTTCATTAAAGTGCACCCCCATCTTTTATAAAAAGGGTAGGATCACTGAATTCTGACCACAGCTTTACGAAGGGTACATTTTCCTCAGCACAAATCTCTTCTAATTTAGTATTAAAAAATATCGTTTTAAACGTAATCCTAAGACACATGCCTAGGGGTAATACCTAGAACTAAAGACCTATCTGACCTCGCCTTTAGGGACCTAATTAACCCCTTATATCTCTCCAAAAGGTCAGGCACTCTCGTATCTGGCCTGTACGAGTCGTTGCCCCCTACCATCGTCACCAACATCGAGTGACGGGAGGCAACGTCAATCCTATCCACTTCGTCTCTAACTCTGTCAACCCTTGCCCCTGGGAGACAGACCCTCCTCCTCTTGGTTGGATGCCGTTCAACGAACTCTGTGTCCATGTGGCGCACTAAAGAGTCCCCAATTAAAATAGTTTCCCCCTCATTCACGTTGCTTTCCAAATGGGCGAAAGGGTTCGAAACCTCGATAGCGTGAGTGGATTCCTATCACCTAACGTACGCGGCCTAGCTCCACCCTTAACTTCTCTAAATCCCTCCCCAACTACTAATCTCGGACCAACCTTAACCCCTTCCTCAACTCTGTCTCACCTTCCCGATAAGCTACCTAAACTAGAAACTAGGTTACACACCTCACCCTTCAAATTACTAACGTCTTCAACGTTAGTATTGGTTCGGTTTTCGTCAGCCGTAGCCCTACCCCTGCCCTTATCAAGCGTTGCAAGTCTTTCCGTTACATCACGACCACTGCGTTTTATGTCAACTATTTCCTCCCTTAAATCGCAAAAGAAAAACTTATCTCTCGGTAATCGCCATAGGACCGCCGTTATAATCTTTAACCCTTAACTGGTATGGTGCGGTTTAGTTAGATAAGTGGTATGGTGAGGGCCATATCACCATACCAGTTAAGGGTTAAAATCCGAATACCACCGGTTTACCCAACACCTAACACACGACGCTTTCTGCGACGGCATCGCGCAGTTAAAATTAGTTTACAACCGTCACAAGTTTAAGTGAAATTAAGCCGACACGTTATGAAAACTTCTAAGTCGCTAAAAACACTAATATTCAATTACTTAACTATAACAATGTGAATATAAACACAAGTATATCAAATTCAAAACTTTCCAAAAGTAAAATTATTAGCAATATGCAAAAGTAGAAGCAATATCAGAGTTTCAGAGAGTTCAGGAAATGCGTCCGTTCAGGACAGAGTCTGTCTGACGAATGAAAGTTAAAGTTATTCTCACTTGTAAAGGCGTATTCGAGGAGATTTAATCCAGTTCTTTAAAATGATCAAAGGTTTTGATAATGTTGACGCCGAAAAATATTTCACCTACAGAAATGCATATAGAATTCACGGTAATGGTCTCAAATTAATGGGTCAACATTTTAATTCTAATGAAGCTAAATATTTTTTTTTCAATCGTATCGTTAATTTGTGGAATGGACTGCCATCCTGAGTAGTTTGATCAAGTCCTTTAGAAAGAGACTAGACGCTTATCTTGCCTTAAACCTCCAGTTAGAAGCATTTGTTAGCGAGTAGAAATATTGTAGAATTTTCACTTGAATTCCCTCTTTACGATACACTTTTCGCTTTACCTTTAAATTTCTTTCCTTCCTTTGTTTTAAAGCTTTCGCTTGTCTTTAAATTTTCTTACATCTTTTAATCTTTCTTGTTAAACAGACAGCCTCGTAGGGACCAGCCGGTCTGTTGCTCTTTGGTGTCCTTTGTATAATATAGATCAAATTAATTACAAAAGAAAAAATGGCAATATTTTTGTGAACTGTTAAACAAAAGTCATCACAAGAAAATATATTTTCCTCGAAAGGAAATCGTTTAATTTCTTTTGATATTCTCGTTTAGAATGAATGTGATAATTATCGTTTCTATTTGAGATGCGATGTGTTTGCCTATATTATTTTTCTAAGTGAGTATCGCAAATTATTATTATTATTTTGGAGGCTTCGAAATGAACTAGACACATAATAAATGCAAAACCACCAAACCAATTATTTCAATGATTAAGAAAAATTTGAAAATTTGAAACTTTAAAATTTTCTATAGTTTTCCGAATTCAAGTGAAGAAAATATTACTCAACTCCTCTTTATCTCCACTTGTTATTTTTCAGGGTAGTCATTATCCATGGGTGCCGTCAGTAATATTTGGGGGATTAAGTATTTTAGCTGGAATTGCTTCCGTTTTTATTCCGGAAACACTCAACAAACATCTACCGGAAAAGGTTCGACAGTTGGAACTGGAGGCTAAAGACAAGAAAAACAGGTACAGTAGGTATAACCATATAGTTTTACTATCAAACAATCTGTATTATTTTAACTTATATGGAAAAGGATACTGAAACGGATTAAAGTGCTTTAAAATGTAGATGATTTACTTTATAAAAACGAGTTACTTTACAATTTGAAATTGCATTTCCTTCGTTTCATTTTTGTTCTTTCACAGGCAAAATCCGGAAGAGAACGAAATCTTTGAAGTTACGTAAATACTTTCGCCAACTAATCTAAAGAAATTTGCTCGTCAGTCAGAATTCTTCAGTATTGTTTTATGTAATGAAAACAGAATAAATGAAAATTAAAATGAAACAAGAGCTGAAGAGAGAAAATTTAAAGCATGTGTTGATATTTAATTGGAAATGCAATGAATACAAAGATAAATAAACAAACTCTGAGTAAGAAAGTTATTAATTGCAACAAAAACAATAGAGTAATATTACAGTAAAGATATTAATGAAATTCGCTAAAGAAAAATACACTTTGAAAACGGGGCTTTTGCATAAAATAAATATACAAGCAATTTTCAGATAACATTAACCCTAAAATTGTAATTATGCATTGAAATAAGGGTTGCACAAGTTTTTTATATATTTATATATATCGTAAAGAAACGACGCTTGTATAGGAGATATTCCGCGCAAGACGAGAGAGAGAGAACGGAACAAATGAAAAAATGAGGTAACCACCTGGGAATCGAACCCGGGATCTTCCGATTGCCGGTCAGACGCGATACCATTACACTATGGACCTCACTCTTCCAAATGCCGTAATTCTTCTACATACTCGCAGAAACCAATGCCCCAAGGGGGCACCTCCCGCATGCCGTAACATTATATACCTTCAACTGCAAAGAACACGCAGTATAAATAACGTAAAGAAACGACGCTTGTATAGGAGATATTCCGCGCAAGACGAGAGAGAGAGAACGGAACAAATGAAAAAATGAGGTAACCACCTGGGAATCGAACCCGGGATCTTCCGATTGCCGGTCAGACGCGATACCATTTCGTTTCTTTACGTTATTTATACTGCGTGTTCTTTGCAGTTGAAGGTATATAATGTTACGGCATGCGGGAGGTGCCCCCTTGGGGCATTGGTTTCTGCGAGTATGTAGAAGAATTACGGCATTTGGAAGAGTGAGGTCCATGGTGTAATGGTATCGCGTCTGACCGGCAATCGGAAGATCCCGGGTTCGATTCCCAGGTGGTTACCTCATTTTTTCATTTGTTCCGTTCTCTCTCTCTCGTCTTGCGCGGAATATCTCCTATACAAGCGTCGTTTCTTTACGTTATTTATACTGCGTGTTCTTTGCAGTTGAAGGTATATAATGTTACGGCATGCGGGAGGTGCCCCCTTGGGGCATTGGTTTCTGCGAGTATGTAGAAGAATTACGGCATTTGGAAGAGTGAGGTCCATGGTGTAATGGTATCGCGTCTGACCGGCAATCGGAAGATCCCGGGTTCGATTCCCAGGTGGTTACCTCATTTTTTCATTTGTTCCGTTCTCTCTCTCTCGTCTTGCGCGGAATATCTCCTTTTCAAGCGTCGTTTCTTTACGTTATTTATACTGCGTGTTCTTTGCAGTTGAAGGTATATATATATATATATATATATATATATATATATATATATATATATATATATATTATGGGGAAAACACCCTTTTCGTTTCATTGTCAACAGATCAGTTTTATAGATTAACGCCAACAATATAAAATTATTAAAATATACAGTGAAGTCAGGATTTTTTACAAACTTTTTTTTTGAGATGTTACGCCTTCTTTTTTGCTTCTTTTTGTCTGAAAGAATTTAGATTTTATAAAACTTCGTTATGAAAGATATCTAGACTGTAAAAAGGCGGAATGGGACAACTCGGCACTGCCGTCTGGGCGCAGATCTAACTGGGCGCATAGCCAACTCGACGCAGACCCAACTCGGCGCCAAGAAAACATAATACCAATATATCGAAATTGTATTACAAAAAAGTTTGAATGCCTAATAATACCAATATATTAATATTAATATTAATATTTAATATATCGAAATTGTATTTACAAAAAGTTTGAATGCCTAATAATACCAATATATTAATATTAATATTTTAATTAAATTAAATTATACCATATTAAATATATTTAAATTCATATATCGCTAAAAAATCATAAAAATGAATAGAATTGTCCGAAATAGTAGGCGGTGCTTAAAAATAGTGAATTTAGTTTTAAAGGTAGGCATAAACATGGAAAGTAGTTGGTGACAGCCTTCAGTCTGCTTAAGTTAAATTACGGTGAGATTGTGAAAATATTAGTATTTGAACATCCCCATTTACACATAGAATCAGTGTTACTGTCTCAACGTGGAAAAGAAAAGTTAGCCAATGATGGATATTTGTATGTGTTCGATAAAGTTGCAGCAGATAAAATAACCAACTTTTGGAGATGTGAAAGAAAGGATATTTGTAAAGCACGGATTCATGTTAGAAATGGTGAAATAGTTAAATACATAAATACCATTCACACGGCGCCTCAGCATCGAAAGTAGAAAGAGCGCGCACTATTACAAAAATCAAACTGCGGGCTGTGGAAACTGTAGAAGGAACATCGCAGGTTATTAATTCAAGTTTAGGTAATCTATCGGAAGCTTGCCATGCAGCCATACCCAATCACAATGCATTGAGAATAATGGTGAGAAGGAAAAGGAAAGAACTAGCGGCATATCCTGCTAATCCATCTGACTTGGAATCGTTAGTGATTCCTAATAGTTTCCAAACCTATTCCTGTAATGAAGTTGAAACAGAAAACTTTTTGCTTGGTGACAGTGGCCGAGAGTCATGCAGAATTCTTGTTTGGAAGACAAAGAAATGGAGTTTTTGTAAGAGAATCGAGAAAATGGTATGTTGATGGTACATCCAGTGATGTATGCTCTTCTTCCGAATAAATTGCGATCTACATATGACAAATTATTTGATATGATTCTCCAGATTCAACCCGAGTGCCACCCAGAAATAATTAATTGCGACTTTGAGCTAGCTGCATTCAAAAGTATAAAGGAGCATTTTCCATTTGCTGAAATCCATGGTTGTTTTTTCCATCTTGCACACAACATGAAAAAACATTTCGCTTCTATGGGGCTTTCACGTCAATTCAACAATAATGCACAATTTGCTCTGCAAGCTAAAATGATTAGCGCACTCGCATTTGTACAAATTGAATACACCGATGAAGCAATTGTACACCTTGCTGATATTCTCCCCGATGAACTGCAGCCATTCCTGGATTGGTTTGAGGACAACTAGGTAGGTAGAAGACAGAGACGCGGTCATGGTAGACGTCCTTCCCTATTTCCACACGAAATGTGGAATTTATATAGAAGAAGTTTAAACAATGATGACCGAACTAACAATCATGCAGAAGCGGCACACAGACGACTGCAATGCGAACTAGGAGTAGAGCATCCAAATATATGGAAGTTTATAGATGGTTTGCGTAAAGTTCAAAGGGGAAGAGACTTTTACAATGAGCAATTAATTGCAGGACAAAATCCTCCCATGAAATTGAAAAAATACAGAGAAGCTGACGCAAGGATACAATCCATTGTTAGAAATTTTAATAATCGAAATCTTGTTGAATACTTGAGAGGCATTGCCCATAATTTTGAATAGGCATTTAATTTGCACTGTTCTTTTTAAAGTTTTGTTTTAGTGAAATCAATAAAATCAATAAAAATTTTAATACCAGTAAATAAATATTTTTCTACACTACTGCTTTTATTTTGACATTTATTCACAAGTTTGAGAAAATACTTGTACTTGGCGCCGAGTTGGGTCTGCGTCGAGTTGGCTATGCGCCGTTAGATCTGCGCCCAGACGGCCGTGCCGAGCCGCCCGCGCTGAGTTGTCCAAGACCCGTAAAAAGGACGTTTGAAAAGAATTGTAGTAGATTAGTTTTCCAAGTGGCATATCACAATGTTAATTAGATGTTTCAAGTGGTACCTAAGAACTTTACGATAGAAATTCTTAATTCTTCATAAATAATTTTAAGACATACAATATTTCATTTGGAAAAGAAATATTTACCTTTTTGTAAAGGTATAATTTAAAAACTGCATCTATAGTTTCGGTATTTACTGTCATGTTATTTTCATTAAAGATGATAAACGTATGTACTCAAGTATGTTTTACCTAACTTTTGAAATTTTACCACTATCACTTTGGAACAATCTTCTTCAATCCATCTTTACCCCTGTCTATGACCTGCGGTCAGAATAATAAATACAGGGTGAGTCACAACGAAATGTCATAACTTCGGGAGCTTATAACTGAGGTCATTCCCAGTCAAAAAGTCCATATGAACATTGGTCTGATTCTTAACGGTTATGGAGCTAGAGATGTTTGAATGTTTAAAAATAAGAATAAGTGAACAAATAACTGCTAAAGTTTTTATTCATGAATTTACAATAACTGTTCAAAATGACTACCCTCGGCGTCAGTACACATCGCGGCTCTTCTGTGAATCGCGCATGTAGATCGCATTACTTTATTACGATTGTTCTTTATGAGGGCTGCAGCATCCAAAATGCAACGAAGCAATGCATCTCCTACAGTATTTCCACTTTTCTCTGGTACACCAGCTCTTTCATGCGCCCCCCACATATAAAAATCAAGAGGGGTTAGGTACGGAGACCTGGGTGGCCAATTTTGTGCACCACCACAACCGATCTATCGACCAGGTAAGCGATCATCGAGATGTGTTCTCACTGCACGGCTAAAATGGGGAGGAGTTCCGTCTTGTTGAAAGTACATAGGCAATCGTGTTGCCAAAGATACATCTAAAAGTAGCGGCAGTTCGTCTTGCAGAAATCGTAGATGTCACCTGTAAGACCACTTTCGAAGATAATCGAACCAATCAGCTGACCGTAAAGAATACCACACCACACATTGACACTAAACCGAAGTTGAAAATTACTTTCTACAATGGCATGAGGATTCATTTCTGACCACACGTGTGGATTACGAGTGTTGTTGACACCGTCGCGGGTAGATTGAGCCTCATCACAGAACAGGACGTATCGATGCCATTGTCGATCGGCATTGAGCCAATTACAAAATTCCAGCCGTTGGGCACGATCCCCAGGTTGGAAGTGCTGAACGCGCTGTACGTGTAACGTTCTACATACTCTCGTCTGCGGAACTCTAAGACGTGTGGAAATCATTCGCGTACTAACATGAGGGCTCCGCCGTACCATCTGAATAAGGTTTTCTTGTTCAGCCACATCTTGTTGTACCGGACGTTCAGATAAAACAGTAACGCTAGGAAATGAACCGCTCTCTCGCAATCTCCGGGAAACGTTGCTAAACACTCGCCGATCTGGAATTCTTCAGAGTTCGAAAACGTCGCTGGTATTCACGACAGCAGCAGTAGTATTTCCATCGCAAAATCCGTAAACATACACCATATCGACATATTCGGCATTTGAAAACGTAAAAGGCATACTGAGCGCACAAAATATTAACTGCCAGGTGTGAAACACAACACTCTACTGTGTAGTTAGTTCGGTTCGGTAAGTAACTGTCAATTCAGTTCACGCATGCACATGCTTGAAATTCAAACATCCATAGCTCCATAACCGTTAAGAATCGGATCTATGTTCATATGGAGTTTTTGGCTGGGAATGACCTCAGCTACAAGTTCCCGAAGTTATGACATTTCGTCGTGACTCGCCCTGCATTTATTATTCTGACCGCGTCATAGACAGGGGTAAAGATGGATTGAAGAAGATTGTTCCAGAGTTGTCTGGTTGAGTGCTGAAAGATTGAGAATACCGATTAACCCTTGCATTGAGAGTTGGACAGAGAATGTACCAGTAATTCTGGTACTGCGTGCTCTCTTTAAAGGAGTAGGCATATAGCTAGAGAGGGTTTGCAAAAACCCGGGTTTTATTGAAAAAAAATCATGACTATCATGAATATTGGTACTAAATTATGTTATCCTATTTCATTTCTAGGTAACTGCCTTTGGAAAGCCAAAAATAGGTATTATAATAGTGTAACTGTAGAGGAATTTGAGCTTAAAAGTATCCTTAGCCTACCTTACCATGTTAATTTTCAATATATTCCGACTTAAAGCAATTGGTATTAATGTAGTCTTCAAGTATAATAATACTGTTAAATCACGTCTAATAAAGAATAGCCCGGATAATGCGGTTAGCTGTGTGTATTCGATCGGATGTACACAATGTAACTCAGTATACTGTATATAGGCCAAACTGGAAAAACGTTAGATATTTGGGTAAAACAGCATAAATATGCGTGTAGAACAGCAAATAATTCTAATGCATTGTTTAACCATATGTATAGATGTAATCATAGCATGAAGTGGGATATATCTAAAGCGCTCGTTAAAAAACAGATATAATTGGAAGGAATATTCTAGAATGTGCATTTACCCATTTTAAAAATAATTTCAATAACAGTGCGGGAATGTATAAAATTCACAATATCGTGTTAAAATACCTTTTCCTTTAATTAACTCTTGTTAATCATGTGCTAATCTTTTCACTTTTTCTTTCCCGTTGTACATATGCATATATTTTCGTCATCTCGCCTTCTCCCTTCATTCCCTGACGAGGTGTACTTCTGAATAAACGAAAGGCCTTGGAATCATTTTTCACTTTCCTTGTTGGTTTGCATCATATATATTTACTTTTCATAATCTCGTTTTTGTTAACACCAGCATCAAATAATTAAATAAGGTACAAAAATAACAATGCAGAAAACTCCGTGCATTGAAAGGTCAAACGATAAATGCATGTAAAATGACGAAATCGAAACCTCAGTCCTATCTTTCTAGGAGAATAATGATAAATTATCTTTCAAAGATAAGAGATAAAGTTGTTCTACATAGATACACGCTAACGCACTTAAACGAAGTTTTTTCACAAAATTCAGGTGCATAAGATTATGTTGAATAAGATCATTTTGACAGGAAGAGGTAGTTCACAAACAATAAACGAACAATTAATTCCATAGAATCTTAGTTTAAATCCTTGCATTCATTAGGAAATGTGGTGTCTGAGCCATTATCATCATTAATTGCTCAAGTTTACTTATTTTTTCTGTGAAATAATAGTTCAGTGGATATTCTAAATATTACTTCTGGTCGTATCGAGACTAACATTTGGAATCACTTCTGAATTTGTGATTGTAAAACCCATTCTTGTATTGAAAATAAGATTTTAAAACTTTATGCGATTGATTAATTTATATACTCCTCGAGATTATATAAAAACACTACAATGGGGGATTCCATGACAGATCAACCAGTGATGAACACTATCACCTCTTCAATTTTGTTGAAATTTGGTCCAGGGGTTGGCTTTGGGTAAGGAACAAAAATTTTCAAATATTAGCACAATCCGACCAATGGGTAATGAGGGCCTCCTATTGGTCCTGGACCCATATATGTATATTGTATTTGGAATCAGCATGATCTGTAGATTCCAAAAATATCATCTATTTTGATGTAGGTTGAAAAGACAAAAATTACATTGAAATGATTTATAAAGGTCATATTTTGACCTCTTGGATACTGAATTTCAGAGAAAGCAAAAATGTTGCCCCATCATTGTTCTATAACTATAAGCTTAGAAAAGTTGTGTATGCACCATTTTAAATGATAAAACTCAATTTGAGTAATGCCAACTTTCTTGTTTTCCACTCAACATCTACTGAAATTGTTCCACAATTCTTAACCTGAAGCCTTTTATTTAAATAGAGACTGCTTGAATAGCTACATGCTACCTGTGTATTAGGATTTAGTCTTATAGTAATATATAGTTTAATGATATATGAGAATAACAAATAACAATTAGTAATACAAGATTTGGCCTGTTTATATATATTATACGCGAGGCAAGACTCTGGCGATATTGGCCCTTGTACACGAGCACGCCCACCTTCACGACAAGAGCAGACGGTTGTTTTATCTCCAGACTGTCGCTCAAATCTCTCCTACGCCCTCAAACTAGCGCCCGTAAAACTGAAAATGCAATATTCAGCCTAATTAAGAACTCTCTGACGCTCTCTTGTGACATCGTTCGCTGGCTGTTGGCCCATGTACTTTTCCAGCTAACACCTCACATCCGTCCAAAGCTGCGATATCGGAACCTCGACTCATGGGGATTACCAAAGCCTCGTGGTCTCATGGTGACGTACACCTTTGACGTATGAGAGATGTGGATTGCTTCGTATAAAAGAAGTGGTCCGGCCATCGAACGGGGAGCTTGTAGATTCTAACTTCGAGAGAGGAGGTTCAGGTCTCGGTCCCCGCGAGTAACGAATGCGCGAGTTGCTCCGTATCATTAGCTATGCTTTGTGACTACGGATTAGTCCACGCTTTGACGGATCCTAAGAAAGGGCACGAGGGTAGTGCTGCGAGAACAGGGCCGTCGGGTTTTTTGGTTAAAGGAATGGAAAGGGATACCCATGGTGAAGGGTAAATCTCACATTAGAAATTAAGGCTTAAATTGGAATATAGGAATTGACGGATCTGACTGGAGGAAACGCCAGTAGCCTTAAATTCATTTATTTCCTGGTGACCTTAATTGTCACCCTTAGACTAAGAATAACTAAATTTTAACCCGGTGAACTTAAATGACCTTGTGAAATAAAGACAAACAAAGCATTGTAAACTATCGCCTGTAATCCGCTTACCTGAATTAAATTAAAGTGCCTGAAAATAAAGTAGACTCTAATTCAATCCCATCATAATAAACGTAACGCCGACGAGTGTGAAAGTGGGCTAAGAAAGCTCCGGACTCGGAAAGTGACCAATCGGTCAGCGCGCTCTGTAGGTCCAATCCGGAGGACCGTCCGCAGAGTACCTCTAATATACTTGGGGGTTAAAACTCACCAGGAAACCCCCCGGGTATAATAGAGTGGTGTCAGGTGTGGGATTAGGTAAGTATTTCCTACCCCCTTTCCTAGACACTCGTCGAAGCACCAGAAGCCGACTGAAGCGTGTATGAGGACCACCTACACGGAGAAGAGAAAAACGGCAGTTCCACCCAGACTCACAAGGTCAAGAGCAGCTATTCAGGCACAGGTGAAAGCGACGACGAGAAAATCCATCTCTCCGAAGACGAAGGGAAATCCAAGGTAAGCAAACCTGTTTGTATTGCGACCGGTCTTAGGGGACAGGAAGACAATTTTCCTGTGGCAGGAAGCACCCCTAAACAATCCCCTTCAGGATTAAAATTTTTCCCCCCAAACTCTGACATAAATAGAATACCTCACGTCCCCTCTTGGGTTCCTCCTGAGGAAATTCAAGGCGAACTTAAACAGGGAAATAGCCCTCTGCAAGCTGATTTGAGGCAGGGATTTCTACAATTTTGGCCTTTTTCATTAGACGGGGAAGAAATGCCGTTTAGTCAGGATAGTAGACAGGCTAGCTTAGGAAGCCGGGAAGCGGCTGGTAGGCACAGCCCGTCACCCCCAAACTCTCCTCCTATGCGTCCCCCTAAAATACCAGCTACCCGATCATTCCAACTATCTTATGAGGAGGAAAACGATTTCTCTCCCGAGGAGAAAAAGCTGCGTCATGCGACTGAAATCTGTCCCATATTTTGTGGGACGTATGCCGAGTACCAAATTGCTGCCGCTCAAGGAGTGGTTCGAAGTTACGTATCCTTTCAGGATTTCGTCTCCGAGGTCGCACGGTTAATTCCCGAGCGAGGGCGAAATTCCGACAGGATGCGGATCGCTTTGGCAATCAGATGCTCGGTTCCCCCCAGTAGACTGGTGTTCGTAGAATTTAAAGAGAGAGTAAAAACTTGGAAGGAATTCTTAGATATTTGTTCCAATCTCTATTGCCAAAATAGAAGGGACGAGATCACGAATAGACTGATGAACCTAGAAAGAGAAAGCAGAAGACCTGATGAGTCATTTACGTCATTTGTTTATAGAATCTAAAGGGTCAAAGGGTTAAAAAGGGACGCAGGAAATATGATGCAGCATATAGATGTGCCATTTGTGTTAAATAAGGTAATTTTAAATTCTATATCTTGCAAACTCTGGCATAAGTACGGAGACCAGGATGAGGAAGTACATGAGAAAATCAAACGCATCCGGTGCGACGACCGAATCGTTTCCGAACCGGTCAACCCTTTTTATTCAGTACCCTATTCCAATCAAAACATGGGGTCTATACCGTCCCCCGAAGTTCCCATTTATCAAAACCAAAATTATGTACTGAATCACCCCCCTTATTCTCCTTATCTAAACACGTCCCCTTACGTGGGACAAAACCCTCATTCCCAGACCATTCCTTTTATTATTCCCCCAAGGCAAGTTCCCTATAGTAGTGCTCCGCCTTACGATTTATCCATCCATCCTGGTTCCGCTATGCAAAACAATGTACCGAACGTGAATGTTGTACAAGCGCTAGAGCCGACTCAAGCTTATCGGCCCCAATGTTACATATGCGGAAGTATCGAACACAAAGTAAAATTTTGCCCAATGGTCGAAAGAATGAAGGCCTTAGAGATAGACCAAAATAAGGCTCGAGAGTACCTCAGGGAAGGAAAGCGACGATATGCGTCTCCGTCCCGACAAAATAGCTACCGTGGAAGAGAAGAAAATTACGAGGATCGACGGCGGTGCCCGTCACCTTATCGACCACATGAAAACCGGGGAAGAGAAGACAGGTGGCCGAGGGAACGAGGAGAAACACAAAGCAACCGAAATGGCCATTACTATGACCATAGAAGGGACGATTATCCCGATAACCAAGGATGGAAAAGAGAAAGTTTCTCTCACTACAGGGAGAACCGAAACGGGCGGTTTCCGTCACCACACGAGCCTCGAAGAGAGGGAAGAGATGACTTTCATTATAGGGAAAACCGAAACGAACGATCGTCATCACCATATGAACCCCGACGAGAAGGGAGAAATGATTATTTTCATTATGGAGAAGACCGAAGTGGAAGATCACCTTCGCCTTACGAACGCCGAAGGGAAAACGAGAGTAGACAGGGATATCAACGTTACGACCCAAGGAACCGATCCCCTTCACCATACTACAACCAGAGAAACTACTCTACGCGGGACGGCTACAACGGAGGCTATCAAAATCGGGAACGTGACCGTGGAAGGTCCCCGACAGGCGGTTGGGAAGGCCGCCGAAGCGGCTCGCCCTGGCCTAGAAGGAGCGACACGCCGCCAAATAGAGACGAAGCTCCGCGAAAGGTTTCTTTTAAAAACAATGAAGGCTCGGAAAATAGATCATGACTAGAAGTTCCAACTAGCGAAATAAATTCCCAAAGGAAAGAGAAGAGAGAAGAAAAGAGAAAAAATCGCACGCGAACGAAGTAAAATTGTGTGACTTAATTATAAACGAGTGAATGTACAGCTGACGGATGCAATTCGACCTTCAGCTCGAAGTCTGAAACAGATAAGCAAATTACTGAGAGCCAGCACAGCTGTTTCAAAAAAGGAGAGAATTGACGAGAGTGACTCGATATTAGGTAGCGAGAGAGTTAATGGAATTTGCAAGAGGTACATAACAGAAAATATAAATCAAAGAGAGCCGACTTGTGTGAATAATGTTTATGAATCAAATGCGGACGAAAATACATTTAAGGAGAAAAATGCAATAAATGAACCTGAAAGAATGAACGAGGAAAAGAAGAGAGTGAGCGAGATAAATTTGTGTGCCTCAATTATCAATGAAAGTGAAGCTGAACTGAGCGGAAGTCGCGCGGCCTTGAGTATGAGATTAGCTTCTGAGGTTGATGCACCCGTAAGTGAGAATGTTTTTATAAATACCGAGAGAGAAGAAGTAACAAATGCGAGTAATTTAAGGTCAGATAAGGGACATGTGATCCGAGAGTGCGAGAAAGAACTAAATAAAAATAAAGTACAAGAGAAGCGAAATGGTATGAATGATTGTTATGATTCACACGCAGGCCAAAGTGAATTTCCGGAGAAAAACGGTGTGATCGATGTTTGTCAATTGGACGCGCGTGAAAACGACTTAAAAGGGAGCAAGTATGTGAGTCATGGTTACGAAGTAAATGCTTGGGACAATGAATCTAAGGAAAATGCGTGTGTGAGTAGTTTATAAGTTAAGCGCGTGTGAAAATAAATCCGGAAAGGATTCATCGTCAGTGTATGGGAACGGAAGTGCCAACAAAAGTACGGATATTGTGTTAACGAAAACATATCGTGTAAATGGAGTATATGACGTATGTGGAAAGCCTATGATGAAACAAAATACACATTGAATTTTCGTGGGAACGGAACCCCAAGTAAGATCCCAGAGAGCTTGCATGACGTATCAGTTGTTCATGGGAACGGAAGCCAAAACGAAGTTTCACGAAACGCGAAAACCAAAAATAAAGTCGTGAGTGAAAATCACGAAGTGCAAGCTCAGAGTGATAATAAACCAACCCGATTGAAAAAATTAAGAGCAAAGGTTAATTGGTGTGGTTTTCTTTTTCTTGTGCGGCTTCGTATTTTATGCGTTAGACGCGTTTACCTGTCCATTTCTAATTGGGTAAATCACCCGGATAAGCACTCAGATGTGGGAAAGACCCCAGTAAAGAAAATGAGCTTGAAAGAATCCTATAGTAAAAAGGAAAAACGCAACCAGGAGAGTCCCCTCCTTGAAGTCAATGGAGATTTTCTGTTAGAGGAGCAGGTCTCTCCTCCAATGACCCGCTGCATGCGAATGTTTCAATACCCGGTCATTCAGGAAATAAAGGAGGAAAATTCAAACAAAAAAACCATAGGAATGATGGAAAACGAATTGGTCGTTGAGACGTTGCGCGCAAATAGTGTGTGGGTGGAGGAAGAGAAATTAAATTTCGATGTGGTAGAAAGAACCTCTCCTCCAAGAATCGTCTTACCGGAGATTTGTCTGAACGAAGAAAAGTCGAAAAAGACATTGGATGATGTAGAGACCCTGGGCAATCAGCGAGGTGTTATAAATGAAGAAAAAATGGGAAAAACATTAGATGATGTAGGGACCCTGGGCAACCAGCACGAAAGGATTAAAAACACCATCCGAATGGAAGACACTGAAAGAAAATCTCATACAAAACTTAGATGCAAGGAGTTGAGAAATGAACCGGAAAAATACAGAAGTAGATTTAAAGACACCGCGTTTATGGAGGCACACGCGACCGCCAGACTGATATTGTCAATAAATAAATTCTGTACATAAATGGTCACAATGGCGCGTGGCATTAAGAAGAATAAACCGCTTAACAAAAGTGAAAGACTCGCCAAGTAACAGTCTTTCATTATTATCGCGTTTTTGCTTAGCGCTAAAATTGATTATGCAAATATAAAAGTTTTGTTAAATAAAAATGCTTCCTTGCCTTTATAACCATATAAACCAATAGATGAAATAGGAGCTAAATAAGTATTTAGAATAGCACTATGAACGCTAAAAACGCGGCAAATCAAACAAACAATTTAACGCGCGACGAAGAGAAACCAAACTTCGTCTATATTTCTCGGCGAAATATACAAAGGGCACTTCCTAAGTGTGGGCATATAAAAATAGGCAAATAGGCAGATGTAGGCATTTGAGAGAGATGTAGGCAGACTAAAGCCCAATTAAAAATATTCCCGAATGAATGTTGGATAAGACTCGTGTTCGACATCTTGAGAACTAAGATAAGGGCGTTCAACGAGGGACCGGATGTCGAACGAGAGGAGCGGAGTCACAGCTAAATGATATAACGTCAAAAGTAAAGTCGTTTCTATTATTGCTTTTAAATATATTTTCATTTAAACAGATTCAAATTTCTTCACTTATTGTCACTCTGAACAAAGAGTGAATGAATTAGTTCACTTTGAACAGTGGAGAGGAATACTGAAGGGATAGTGAGATTTAATAATTTAATTTCTTCTCAGGGTAGAATTGCCAAATTATTTTTCCTCTTTGGAAATATTTAATTTCTGTTCGTTAAAGAAAATTATTAAATAAATAAATTAGGCAAGCAATTAAATAAAGAAGTTTATTAGCGACTCCTGCTGAGGGAAAGAGTCACCCTGCCCATATCACTGTGCGCAAGCTCAGACAGGGGAGCGAACCTTTCCAACCACGAAGTTTTGTGCTAATCGGTCTACGACGTCCATTTACATCGCGTCCTAAAGTTACTTTTCCAAATGCCTGTAATATTTACAATCTGTTCTTCTATCCAGTATGAAGTAGGGGATGAAGTTCGACCTCCGTTGAGAGATCTACCTATTAACGTTATCGCCAATCGAAGCGACGTGCAACCAGATCAAAACAAGGAACCTTACGAAGGACCCACGGAATACCGTCCAAGGACATCCTCCGGGAACAAAGTTAAATCAACATTCAGCCGAATTAGTCGTCCGAAATAAGATATAAATTCTGTAGCACTCCTAACAGTTAGATAAACACGAGTTAACGATGCTACTAGCCTAAAATTCAAGTTTAACTAGGTGCGCAAATTTAAGTGTTTAATATTAAAGAAATTAGAGTGTTCCTTATGGCTTAAGATGAAAAGAACAGTTAAAGTATAATGAAATAATAGAGTAAGAGACAGTTAAATTATGGTAAAATAGTATGGCATAAAAGTAAAGACAAGGCGACGCCATCGTGTAAAGATAAAATTAGTGAAAATTTGCATATCAATTTAAAATAATGTGTTTAACTTAGTGTGAACTTTCATTCTATAATTTAATGCGTTAATTTAAATCTCTTGAAAACGTCTATAAATCATAGCTATATAACCTCTCACTGTACGTTTATCTTCAAATCCATTTTTCTTTCCAATCATATAAACTACCTGTGCAAGTTATCCCCAAGACAAGTTTTCTATAACCATGACGTCATAATTTTGATAAGAAATTGTTTTTAACTTCAGAGTGTTTACAACTTGAATTATCTCCTAATGGTTAAATTCTGAGAGTTCGTAAACATTAATTTGTAACCTTCAAATATAACATTTCTTTTTATCGAAAAACATTATGCAATGCCCTATTACAGAAAAACATTTAGTATCAAATCACTCGACGCGAATTAACACCGAGCCTTTAGTAGAAACTTACTAAGTATAGTGTTTCGCGCTAATTTCATTGAAGCAAATAAACCATTAAAGTTTCCCCTAAGGAATGTAACTAAACATAACAAAGAGAGGCACTAGTCTTGAAGAAGCTAATGTAAATTAAGATAATAATTGCCTCCAATTTTAAGGAGTGATTCAGTAGTGAGGATTAGAACTTTTCTTAAGACCATTTAAACTCTGCAAGAAAGAGTAGATACAGGAACACACATCATTCTACTGATGCGCATTTTTGAAAAGGGCTCTATAAAGAACCCTGAATATGGCATTGCATTCTGAACCGAAACATTATTCTCGTACTTTGTATTTCTTCTTCTCAACTATTCTTTCTTATAAAATTTGAGTGTTACTATTAAATTTTGTGTCGTGCGTCATAAGGTAAACCCTAAACTAATGTTGTAAAACGTTTTAAATGTTCCCTCAAGTTGTTTGGAATGTCTTAATATTTTCATCAAGAAAACCAGAAATGTTGTTCGGAAAGAGGTAATGTGTAGGATATATTTTGACTATGTGCTTATCTTCTAACTTCCTGCTTTCCTATGTGTGCTCACAGGACACTATTTTCTTCCATTTAATTCCCTATCAAACGAGTCAGCTTCACAAAGACCCCCAAAAATTAATAAGTTAGTACTTAATAGAAGTGAAACTTCTCTCTTGATTACTAAACCTAGATGGAACGAAGGTATACTTCCAGAAATCATTTTCCCTTATGATTCACTAACTGAAATCTTTTTAGAAACTCTCCAAAATAAATTAAGAGACTTATCCTCTCTAATTATGATTGAGACCACTGCTATATATGCAACGTAGGTAGCTAAAATACGATCTTGGGAGTGTTACAAACCTACTAAAATTTTTAAAGGATTTAAAAATCCAAATAAATTTGCAACATCTCACGAACCCCTGATTTATCTTTGGTATTATTCTACTATTACACCCGTTTAACGTCCAGCAATTATTATATGTTCATTAAGTAGATTTTTTAATCCTAAGACACTTTCCTTCTATAGCGTTTCCGTCGCAAATGCTTCGTTTTCGAGATATAAACATTTTTTTGGTGTTTATCTAGTGTGTGTTCGTACGTTCGTTTGTGTGTTCGTTACATGTCTGCCCAATCACTGCGCTCCATCCATTTCGAATTTGAATTACTTTCGTACCGGAATGGAACACTCATTCCACTCATTCAGAAGTACATTAGGCCTGGCTCTGTGATTTATAGTGATTCCTGGGCTGCCTACAAGACTATAAGTGATTTAGGTTAGGATAGGTTAGGTTAGGTCAATTTTGAAGGTGAAATTTGTTTTTCCTATGGTTTTTGATGTTTTAAACGAATCTGACCTTCAAAACCGTCGGAAATGACTCGTTTTCGATTGCCGGCTGGGGGGAGGGGTTATCTAAAAACGAGTCATTTCCGACGGTTTTGAAGGTCAGATTCGTTCAAAACACATCAAAAACCATAGGAAAAACATAAATTTCACCTCGAAAGGGAGACGGGTGTAATACTGTACATTTACCTTATCTTTTTATGTCCTTTTGCACCTTATTATCATCCATCTCACGGCTATGAATTTAATTTCCTACTGTGTTTCTTTCTAAAATAATTTTAAACTTCCTAAGTTAAAATTATTACAACATATAATCGCTCTTTAGGACAGTGTGCTTCATAAATTATTTTCTATGAATTAGAACTGAAATTTCTTTAGTTACCCGTGCCTTTTATTACACAAACTTAAAAATAAATTCTGAAACCAGAATTACGTTGGCAACTTATGAGAAATTAGTTTTCATTTCTTCAAGTCAAAGATCAGATAAAGTTATATATCAAATTTTATAAACTTGCCGTGTTTTCAAATCTCTGCAGAAACCACAGCTAAACTTATTTATATTGTATTTTAACCTTATTTCTCACATATCATATGGCAGTGTTCTAGACTTTGTGTTTTATCATGGTGATGAGATACAAATTTTTTAATGACCTCGGCATGGCCCGAAAATTCTTCATATATTCCCCTAAATCTGACAACGTAATGTACCCTCTTCTAATTTTAAAAGGTACCCCTAACACGTCCGAGAGAGTTTAGATTATATTCTTTTATTTCTATTTTTTAAGGTATTTTCGTTATCTAACCATTTATGTTTTACGTGTGGAATTTCCGATACTTTTTTATGTGTAAGCCCAAGAGCCATAATATATTTTGGTCCTTGTCATTGAATTCAGAGAAAAAGTATAATGGAAGAATGCGAAACGTTAAAATAAGCTCATTTCCCGTAACACTATTTCAGTTACCCCTCCTAACAACCAAACTCACTAAATCCCATTTTTTCCAACTAGTAAATCACGTCAATATTAATTAAAGTGATTCTCTCCTATCATTTCAAATACGACAATTCTTTAATGTAATTTTAATACAGTAATTGCTGATAAATAAAAAGGTAACATAAAGATCACTCATGTCACCTCGATTAACCTGAAGGTTCTTGTAACATATTTCTTTCAGGGCCGCAAAAGCCCTCTAAAAGATTTTCAATTTTTTCCATTTAACTAACGTTTTCAGATTCTACCACTATACTATAGTCCGAAACTTCAAGATGCCCTAAATCCGCATCTTAAATTTTTAAGTTAAACTTTTCCTTCATTTTGCAACGAGAAAGGAAAATGTGTAAAGAGAAAGCTCCTATTTTTAATGTTCCTATGTTATTGTACTATAGATTCTGTTATTGTTTTTGATTTCAAAATAAATTAATTTTTAATTTTTGTTAATCCATAATCGTATACCTAATCTTTTATTATTGCTAATTTTGAATTTATGTATCGGTTTTGAATTTAAAGTAAGTCCATTTTTATTAATCCTTGTAATGGATAATTAACTCTGAATTCGTTAAATTGCTTTATGACATTTAATTTACATGATAAATCTGAATTTGAATTATTCAGCAACCTATGTTATGGTCGTACTTGTATTTATTCACTTTTACATTTATTCCGATTTGACGTGAAATTTAATTTTAGAACGAGTTTAATTTACATTCGATTAGAGACCCATGTTAAAATCGTAACCGATTCCTTTGTAAATTAAATAATTTTGATTTACTGCATGTGCTAAACTGTTTTTTTTCTTTATTTTTATTTTTTATTTTTATTTCAATTTCAAATTGGATTTACCTTTATCCTGAGTTATTTTGCAGTTCACCTTAAAAAACAGATAAAACTCGCTACCTGTGGAATAATTCCCATTATTATCATCTGCTGCTGTAATCCTTAACGAAAATGTGACGTCACATGACATCCGGTGTAAACTGAGATAATTTCAACTTCAGTTTCCTTAAATGAAAATAAACCAATAACTCAAAAAATGAATTCGTTTGAACTAAGATGATTGTCTCCCTTAAGGAAAATCTTCAAACTACCATGTCCCCTAAATCATTAAAAGAACTTCTTGGAATAATAACCACAAAGGTAGATGCGCTATTCGCGTCCTAACAAACGATTCCGATCTGAGGAGCTTCACTCCTACAAATAATTTCTTTGAAACTTTGGAGTGACCTCAGTACCTATGTCAAGGGTCGCGTTTTTTCTCACGACTTTCCATAATGCCCATATTCCGATCGAAAGCGACACCCTGAGTTTTTTTCCTCTTTGTTTTTTAAAAGAGGTCGATCTATTATACGCGAGGCAAGTCTCTGGCGATATTCGCCCTTGTACACGAGCACGCCCACCTTCACGACAAGAGCAGACGGTTGTTTTATCTCCAGACTGTCGCTCAAATCTCTCCTACGCCCTCAAACTGAAAATGCAATATTCAGCCTAATTAAGAACGCTCTGACGCTCTCTTGTGACATCGTTCGCTGGCTGTTGGCCCATGTACTTTCCCAGCTAACACCTCACATCCGTCCAGAGCTGCGATATCGGAACCTCGACTCATGGGAATTACCAAAGCCTCGTGGTCTCATGGTGACGTACACCTCTGACGTATGAGAGCTGTGGATTGCTTCGTATAAAAGAAGTGGTCCGGCCATCGAACGAGGAGCTTGTAGATTCTAACTTCGAGAAAGGAGGTTCAGGTCTCGGTCCCCGCGAGTAACGAATGCGCGAGTTGCTCCGTATCATTAGCTACGCTGTGACTACGGATTAGTCCACGCTTTGACGGATCCTAAGAAAGGGCACGAGGGTAGTGCTGCGAGAACAGGGCCGTCGGGTTTTTTGGTTAAAGGAATGGAAAGGGATACCAGGGTGAAGGGTAAATTTCACATTAGAAATTAAGGCTTAAATTGGAATATAGGAATTGACGGATCTGACTGGAGGAAACGCCAGTAGCCTTAAATTCATTTATTTCCTGGTGACCTTAATTGTCACCCTTAGACTAAGAATAACAAATTTTAACCCGGTGAACTTAAATGATCTTGTGAAATAAAGACTTAAACAAAGCATTGTAAACTATCGCCTGTAATCCGCTTACCTCAATTAAATTAAAGTGCCTGAAAATAAAGTAGACTCTAATTCAATCCCATCATAATAAATGTAACGCCGACGAGTGTGAAAGCGGGCTAAGAAAGCTCCGGACTCGGAAAGTGACCAATCGGTCGGCGCGCTCTGTAGGTCCAATCCGGACCGTCCGCAGAGTACCTCTATTATACTTGGGGGTTAAAACTCACCAGGAAACCCCCCGGGTATAATATATATGTACGGTAACTTTGTAGACAAGATGCATGAATAATACAGATTCTACATACAGTATATTACAACATGCCTCAAATGTCTGTACCTATTAATTTGTGTCTTCCTCTTTTGCAGTGAGCATGACATGTACCACATATAACTTTTGAAAATGCCTCAGAATATGAAATTTTGTTGTGATCCCCTGAAAAAACACAAGAAAAGAATTTTCACTTGCCTAAGGTGTGTTAATGCTGCTTTAATTTATAAAAGCCATGGAATATTGAATGAAAATCAAATGCTCTGCTCCAATTGTTTCAAATTAATATCAAAGAAACCAGCTGTTCTTCAAGAAATAGAAAAACAGAATATGTCTGCAGAAACCAGTGAATTCCAGTGGCTCTTCAATCGCAAACATCTTTAATCAAAAAGAAATTGCTGGCATCAAGCATGATGATACTTATATCTGTTACTATGTATAAGGATGTACTTCAAGACACTATACTCCCTTACTTGGATGACAGTCCAATAAAGACATGTAAGTGCAACCTTAAGCAGATAAGATATAGGTAGATATTTCTAAATAGTAGGTAGAACTCTATAGGCTGTTATAGGCATATCAGATATACATGTAGCTGCCTTATATATATATATATATATATATATATATATATATATATATATATATATATATATATATATATATATCTACCAGTCAAAAATTTAAGTACACCTACTAATTTCCAATGTTTTACTGCTTAGTTCATGACATAAGCTTCAAATGTAAACTTAACAGGTACTAAAGATGAATTTGCTCACCTGGCTTTCATATTGTATGCTTCAGTGCATCTGCCCTATGCAGTAGGGTGGCCCACTTTTCAGTTTTTTTTTAAAAGTATAGGTTATCGTAGTTTTTCCCATTATTTGGCACTATACTAGCACATTGGTACCAGTTTTACAAAAATTGATCAATATTTAGGGGTCTCGCATCGACCTTGAAATTACGAGTTTTTTTTTAAAATGCGTACATTTTAACTTTTTACTGAATCAAGATAAATCATTAAGTAGGGATGTTTTCTGAATCCTCTTGATGAGAGAAGTCGTTTGGTGTGCCTTCCAATGTCATACGACTAACGGTTTAAAAGTTGTGCCTGTATACAGGTAATACCAATGTGCTAGTATAGTGCCAAATAATGGGAAAAACCACGATCACCTATACTTTTCAAAAAATCAGCAAATAGCAGACAAATAAGGAAGAAAGAAACTAACTTAAACAATCACTTTTGCATTGTATTGACCACTATCACACGTCACTGGCTGCAACGTTGTCCCTCTGTGCTATGTCATCGTGGCGAGTGATGACTTCTTGAAGTCGCCGAGCTCTTTCCGGTTCTTTTCCACCACTTGCAGAAGATCCTGCAGCTGTGCCTCGTCCTTTGTGACCGTGTTCGCATAGTCTTGTATCAGTTGGACTCCTCTTTCAGCGACGTCATTGGTGACCTGGAAATTAGAGATCACATCCTTCAGACGACAAAAGTCCTCGTTCTCGTCCCACTTACCAGTTGGCAGGGTGTGCCACGAAGACCCATACATCTTCAGACCTGCAAATAAGAACCAGGAGGACTCGTCGATCAGGTCGGGGAGTAGCGTCATCTCGTCGACTGAGACGTTCTCGTATGTGAAGTCTTTGGGCACAGGGAGGTGGGACAGCTTCTCTGCCATCTGTTGCTTCACAGTGCCATCCACCTTGTTGCTGCATAGAGCGAAGATGACGGTCTGAGGCCTCAGATACCAGAAGTGCCAACTCATCACTGCCAGTGACGCTTCTGCCACCTCGCGGTCCACTGCCCTATACCTCAGAAAACGCTGGTATAGTACCAGGTCATTCAACGGCGCATCAGCTGCTACAGGGGCCGCCAACCAAGCTGGTACGTACAGAAGAGCGATGAACACCACGATACTGTGCAGTTTGTCGACCAGCTCGGCGTCGAGCTCCAGCTGCCTACTGAACATCAGCAGTTTTGTGTAGTAGATGACCTGAAACAGAATAGGCACCATTGTAAGTAAGACAGGTTTATTGTTACCAATTACTTTGTTTGCGTTATAATGAAATGTTTATCTTTGAATAACATTTAAACTTATCTCTAGATTATTTTTGTTTGAAAATACTAACTTTAGCCATCCATCTTGCGTGGTAGTAGGCTCCTGGGCGCATGAGGTGAATGCCACGGCGTGGTTGTGTCCCGAGTACCAGGAGCGTGGTCTCTGCCACTTCCCGGTAATCGTCTCTGACGAAACCAGAAGCTGTGCTCAGGAAGCTGACCGCCGCGTCCCGGAGTTCTATTAGCCACGTACTCTCCGCCAGATTCTCGACCTGCAGCTTGCAGTAGGTCGAGAGATCGAGCTCGTCCCATCTTCAAAAATAATAAACAAGAAAATTGTGTGAGAAAACTCTGAAGTTCCGGTTTGGCTTGCTGTTTTATAAACTAGTGGAATATCATGTGTGTCCTAACTTTACCTTGCACAAAAAATGAACTAACCTTCTCTTCAACTGCTGAAACAAAGGATCAGTTGGTGCCGTAGTCCTTCCGAGCAGGGTGACGGCTACTGCCTCCACGATAAGCTCTAGGACGTGATGACGGCATCCCAGCTGGAGTAGCGGTCGCCCGAGCATGTTTTCCAGCCGGACAACTGCACCCTGCACCCTCCCCGTGTTGGTGGAAGTGGTGTCGAAGCAGAGTCCGATGACGCTCTCCTCACATCCCCAATCTTCGAGAGCATGTATGGTTGCCCGCGCCTGCGACAGTCCGGTGCCGTCAGCAACAGCTGAGACTGACAGCAACTTTCCTTCTGTGAAATGAGGAGCCCCGGAGATGAGAATTGCTTGGCGGTGCTCCGCCGTTCCAAGGAAGTTCTGAAACACATGCCATATATTTCAATTTCATGGTTGTAAAGTAACCTATTTTTGTTCACATTCAGTTCTCTTTTAATTGACATTATGCTTCATGAATCTCATTACTAAATTGATAGCTATGAAAACTTAATCAACTGACCTTGACCATTTTGCCATCCCAGTGGACAACAGTGTGCCTCGGTGGCGTGAAGGAGTCCTTCACAGCCGTCGCCACTTCACGGCGATGTGACACTCTTCCCCGGCGAGCCGTTTCTTTCGAGATGCTGAACTGATTGAGGTCTGCTGGTGGATCCGCCGAACGTGTGATAGCAGCCACAATGCTTACTACCTATGTAGAGAATGGAAAGTGGAAAGGAAACTGTCAAGAATACATGTGGGTTACGGACACTTTAAAACTGACGCTATCGATGAATACTATACACAATACGCACCTGATTATTGGACATGCGGAAACGATCAGCCACTTCCATGACAGCAGGTGCATTAAGGATGCGGCGAGGAAGATTGACAGACACACTTGGCTCTTTCGGCAGGGGGAACGCTAGTTCTGTCTCCGACTCTCCTGACATGCCAGTATCATCATTCTCCATGGCCTCATCTCCGGTTTCGTATGCACACTGAGGTTTGCGGCTCCTGGCGAGGACGTTTTCTTCCTTCCTGTAGCTTTCTTTTTACAGCGAAAACTTTATCGTTCCCGCTCATCGTTGCCACCCGAGGACCACGTTGATCGAGGTAGAAGTCAATGTCTTCTTTCTTGTCCTTGTCGGACAGCAGTCGATTCTTCTTTATATCTTCGACAGCGTCAGATGCTCCGATATCCCACAGCTTGTCCACACTGTCCGAAAACTTCTGCCGTTTTCCTCCGGCGTCAGTTTCTCGTTTTCTGCTCTTTTGGAGTAAGTGCCACTCTTTCCACAATGCCTCTAGCTTCCGTTCGCAGTTGAGCTTTGTGATTGTTTTAAATGCGGGCCATGTTCCAAAACTTTAAGACGTTGTTTACGGTTTCTTTGAATGCGTCTTTCCTGTTAGCATTGTACTGGATAACACTGAAGAAGTATTGCAAAACCTGCCGTGTTGTTGGCAATTTGCTACCACTGATGGAGGACGACGGTTGGCCAACTAAAAAAATTTCCGAGGCCGATCTTAGAGAAGGTAGCGATGTTATTTTCGCCTTTCCTTTTGATGACTCTCTATTTGTAGCTTCAAGAGTTCTTCCAGTTATGGTTGCCATCGATTTGTCCATGACAAAGGATGAGGAACTCAGACAGAATTTCAAAATGTTATGATCTGCAAAAAAAGAAATAGGTTAGGTACCTGGCACAGGCATAGTGCATTTTCTAATTACCTATATACATTATACATTCCGCCCGGGTATGGTGACTCATTTTTTTGAAAAGTATAGGTGATCGTAGTTTTTCCCATTATTTGGCACTATACTAGCACATTGGTATTACCTGTACACAGGCACAACCTTTAAACCGTTAGTCGTATGACATTGGAAGGCACACCAAACGACTTCTCTCATTAAGAGGATTCAGAAAACATCCCTACTTAATGATTTATCTTGATTCAGTAAAAAGTTAAAAAGTACGCATTTAAAAAAAAAACGTAATTTCAAGGTCGATGCGAGACCCCTAAATATTGATCAATTTTTGTAAAAATGGTACCAATGTGCTAGTATAGTGCCAAATAATGGAAAAAACCACGATCACCTAAACTTTTCAAAAAAAAATGAAAAGTGGGCCACCCTACTATGCAGTGTGTTGTAATACAGAAGCTTCTTCAAAACAGCCTTCAAAATGTGTTAATTTACGTCTAGCATGCAACCTAAAATTAATGCCATTAGCTCTGCAGAAAGGTCCAAAAACAGTTTAAAAGTCTTTACTGGGGTAGTGTGTTTCTTCAGGAGTATGTTAATACATGTGTTCAGTTATTAACATTCGCTGCAGGTTTTTACATAAAAAAATCCTTGCAGAGGAGCTAACTGTGTAGTTTAAGGTATATTTCTGTGTTTCAAAAAGCAAAAATGGGTGCCAAAGCTCAATTAACAACAGAAAAAAGACCCGATTGTCGATTGTAACTTTGAGAAATGAGAGCCAATCGGTCAATCGCTGAGGCAAATTGCAAAAAAATTAAAAGTTTCTGTGAATGCTGTTGCTTGTGCCATTAAACGGTACGAAGAAACTGGTCAAAATAAGGACAGAAAAAGGTCAGGGCGACCAAGAACCACAACAGACTCGGAGAACAAGTATATCCGAGTCACCAGTCTGCGCAACAGACGCCCAAGCACTGAAATCAAAGCCCAGCTGAACAACTCCAGAAGTACAACAGTTTCAACATCAACGGTTCAGAGAAGACTAAGAGAGGCAGGATTAAAAGGACGAACTGCAGCAAAGAAACCAATGCTGAGACTCCAGAAGAAAAAGAAAAGGCTAGCCTGGGCTAAAAAACAACAAAAATGGACTGTTGAGCAGTGAAAATTTGTCCTTTGGACTGACGAATCAAAGTTCGAAGTTTTTGGATCCAAACGCAGAGTATTTGTGCGGCGCAGTGTGGGTGAAAAAATTACACAGCAGTGTGTTGTGCCAATAGTGAAGCACATGAAGCATTTCTCTGAACATCGACACCGCTGCAAATAACCTACGAACATACATAAACAGTATGCAAGACTGGCTCACACACAATTGGTTCAAAGTAGCGCCCACAAAATCAACCATCACCTTGCTAACAAGCACACAAAAGAACACCAGATAACTTCACAGATTACACAAGACAACACCAACATTCCACACACTCACAGGACAAAAATACTTGGGATCACATAAAACAAACCACATTCAGGACATTAAAAACAGACTTAACACGCTTAGGGTACTAACAGGCACAAACTTTGGACACCAGCAGGAAACAACATCACTCGTATACAAACAATATATTCGCTCAGTTATGGACTATGCTAGCCCATGCTGGGCACCCATTATCTCAAACACACACATAAACACCTTACAGACAATACAAAACCGCACTTCGTATCA